>JAFVLL020027283.1:0-138204 GCA_021397915.2 Tor tambroides
CATTTACAGACATTTCTAAATTCCTGTTTTCACTTTGTCATTATGAGGTACGGAGTATAGATTAATGAGAAAAAAAATGAATTTAAACAACTGCAGTATCAGGCTGCAACATAAAAAAATTGAAAAAATTTAAGGGGGTCTGAATACTTTCCGTACCCACTGTAAAAACAGGCACATACTGCATTACACACAGTGGTTAAAATGTCTCTGCAGATCAGATTTTCTCTTGAGAAGCCTCTCACATTTAACGCCCCTCATAGATTTGTCCCTGTGTCTTAAAGACCTTTTCCTAATGGCTTTCAAATGAGCTCTTCTGTTTTTTATAGTGGTGGCTGTCCATCCCCTCAGAGCATTTGTGCAGCTTGGTGAGCTCTTAAGGGATTTCCTTCTCGTTGTGTGTTGACTCAGCGCAGCTGTCTGAAAAGCTGAGATATTAGACCACAGCATACCTTAAACATAATTAAAAATCTTTTATTTAATCGCAATCGTGATGTAACAAACCTAAATGACTTACTTTCTAGTATGGAACACAAAAATGAAGAAGTTTATCAAAATGTGCCAGTCGCTCTTTTTCGTTAAATTACAGTGTGAGACCGGAGCTTTCAAGTTTAAAATATTTATTTATTAATTTATTTATTTGTTTGATTGTGTGAAATATGACCTGTTTGTAGATGTTGACAGGAGTGTGTTGTTGTCTCTCTGCTGGTAGGAGACTCTTGGGGTGTCTTCTCTACATTTCGTCATGCAGTGGTTTCTCACTCTCTTCACCTCGCTGCCGTGTTGGGACTCAGTATTGGCCATTTGGGATCTTATCATGCTGCATGGTATTACGCCCCTTCATCCTGTTGTCCTAGAATAATAACACCTCAAGTGTCAAGTTGGCGTGTTTGCTTATTAGAGGTGAAATGTGTCATTTATGCGCCTTAAGCGTCACTAAACAGAAGAGAAAATTATTGTTTTCAAACTGGTTTCTTGAACCTGATTTGATCAGTTTCTTATGTTCTTTACAGGTCTGCAGGCTGTATTTCGCACCGGCCTTACCATCGTCCTGCTGCTGGAGTCTGGTATCATGAACATGACCGAGGAGGCCACAGTACTGCCCATTCTGCTGCGAGTGCCAGTGAACGTGTGAGTGCACTGATATAACAATTTGTTTAAATTAAAAAATAAATGACTAAATAAATAAGCCATCATAAGGAGATTTAGATCATTTTCCTTCCAAAAAAAACAAGCTAGGCCTATTTCACTGTCAGTGTCACACAATCATGTTCCTTCACACAGAAGAAGCCAAATTACTTGTGTAAGATTTTTCAGGTGTGATCATGATTAAATCGATGGTGATGCAAGAGTCTTAGGGACACAGCTGTGTGATTCTTTTGAATGTACAAGGCCTATCCTGCTCATTAAGTGATTGGTAGCATCAAGCTTTTGTCACTGAGGCCATACCACCAATTGGTATAAATTCAAAGCCTCTAGAAGTAGTCTTGAGGCACATGTTGCTCTTTGAACATGGCTAAGGTGAAGAAAGAGCTAATGAGTGAGCAATGGGTTCGAATAAAGGCCCTTTTTGATGCTGGCTGGAGTTACTGCCACATAGCCAAGGACGTGAGATGCAGTCCAAGCCATGGGTCCCATTGACTGCGATTAAATGACTGACAGACTGCAACGGTTTGAGTTAAAAATCTTCGTTTGTGTTTTACTGAAGAAACAAAGTCACCTACATCTTGGATGCCCTGGGGGTAAGCAGATAAACATCAAATTTTCATTTTTGGGTGAACTATCCCTTTAAAGGATTTTCTCCCTTAATTATTAGCTGGATTGAGAGATATTAATAATTGTGGTGCACATACAGAACTTACAAATTTGACTTATAACGATATTACCAATAAATATTTTATTCTGTAAAAATAAAAATCTCTAATACAGCTAATAATTACTATGATGACCAATATTTTAAATGTATTGATTATTTAATTTGATTTTATTTCTTAATTAGTCTTTACTCTAAATTGCACTAAATGTAGAATTTTGCATGCTTAAATCTAGCAACAAAATGATATGCACAGTATAAAACTGAATAATCAGTTAAAACTTTTAAAACAAATAAATAAGCCACAATATGATCTGCTTTTAAAACTCATATTATACAAATATTTTAACTGCCATTTCTTTTGCCAGTATGGTCAAGTGATGCCAAGCAGATTCATAATGTCTCTCTCATCATCACAACAGTGGAAGAAACAAGGTCTAGCAGTTCAAGGAAGCTGGTCTAGCAGTTCAAGGAATTATATATTACGTTTATAAAAAGAAACACTTGTTTAGTGTGGAAATGGAAAAAAGATAAAATAAGGTTTCGTGATGACGTAAACTTCAGACAGAAATCAGTGGCTCTCATTTCATAGTGGATATGTTGGTTTGATGATGTCACAGTCGCCATGGCGACGTGGCCATGAGTACCGCTTTCATTAGTATAGCGGAACTCAAAGACACATGAAGCCAAGCCATATTGTTAAGCTGTTAAATTGTTTCTATGGCTGCCGTTTATTCAGTAGTGTGTCATGCCAATCTAAAGAATCCTTTGCCATGTGATCCGGAATTCTTTTATATGCATGTGCGCAAATAAAACTTACCTTTCGGAATAGATCTTCGAATAACATTTAAAAATTTGTTTATTTGTTGTGGCGTGGTGAAAAAACATCCATGCACTTTGTCAGCCACTTTACGGGATTATCAGGGCAACGAAGCCATTTGCCAGTTTCAAAGGGGATATTTGGCATTGACATGCAGATGGCAGTCAGCACAAAGCTCCTACACATCAGGGAACGGGTTCACGTTGCTCGCCTGGCACGACGGCAGTGCCGACAAGGTCAAGCCTAAATGCTCCCCTCTGATTCAGAGTATCAGAGTTTTGCTAGGCAGAGAACTGAGCCGTCTGAGAACGAATCGGTCGCCTCGCTTAGGAGGCCAAAGAGGGAAACAGAAAGAAGAAAGAGGTGAAAAGAGAAGAAACAAGTAGGTTTGCCTCAAAAAGAAAGGTGGTTCAAACCAGTCTCTTGAGTTCCCAAGTTGGGAAAACCAGCTTGGTTGGCCTTTAAGAAGTTAGTTTAAACATTTTTTTTCCCAGCTGTGATGACTAATTTCTACAACTCATATGTAAGTTATGTAATTAATAAATCAGGGCGATTCGGTTGACGTCACTGCTAGCTGGCTCTTTGGTCTCCACAGTGATGTGGCTGTCTGTCACCCGTCACCAGAGACTGTGAACAATGTCAGGTCTTCATAAAAGGGACTGGGGTGTCCTTGCGCTCTTTTACAATACCGGCCCCCTCCTCCCATTCAGTCCTGTTGATGTGTTGCCCACTGCAAAGTCTTGACAGATCGTTTGTGTGCCACTTTTTCCCTGACAAGGCCACTTTAGAGCTTATGTAACTCACTGTGACATTAAGCACAGGCAGACAAGGTTTATTTCTGCTAGGAGGGCTGCTTTCACAGGGATAGAATTTGTTTTTAATTGCAAGGGAAAGAAGAGTTTTGTTTTTAAATCTTGGATGTTTTAATTTCTCGTTTGCTGTCTTCTGTTTGATCTATAGTTTGTGTCTAAATTGTATTGAACTCAGATTTAGAAAAGTTGTGAATGTAGATGATAGGTAGTTTTTTTTTTAATGTACCATAATCTTTTATCAACATTTGAAACAAACTTCCTGTTTGTTTACATGACCTAGGCCAGAGGTTTTCAAACTTTATGGCGCATATATAGATATTTGCTGTATAATTTTTTTTTTTTAATAATAAAAAATATTTTCCTAAATTAAACAAGTGAATTATTAATATTACTGTCAAGGTATCGGTATCGGTATCGAAAATTTTTGAACGATACCCAGCCCTAATATACACACACACACACATATATATATATATATATATATATATATATACACATACATACACACATATCTAAAAAAAACAACAACAAAAAAAATCAAATTTTAAAAGAATCTAGAAACGTCTTGTGGTTTTCTGTGACTTCCCGAAACCCAGTTTGAAAACTTCTGTTGGTTAATATTAGGATTTTTTCCTAACAGTCTAGAGGAAAATGTAAAAAGTCATTATCTTAATTTGACTGTGTTGTGGTGTTTATGTGTGTCCAGCTCCCAGCATCGTGTCCTGATCCCAGCCCTCTGGAACACTGACGTTCAGGAGTGGGAAATCAACTGCATGAACCGCCTAGTCTTGGAGGAGGCCGGTGGCGGTCAGGATGAAGGTAAACACATACCCACAATCCCACCATTAAACATCTGAGCATGCAAGGACAGCTTACAACATTCAGTCGATTACAACAATGAATACGCTTGTTCTCCCATCCAAACATGCACAGACATTCCAGTCCCCCTTACATAAGACCTCCTCCTTTGTCCCGGTTGTTTGTTTAGTGTACATATGAGCCCAGCTTCAGTACAGTATGTTGTCCCATGTGCCTCAGCAGTCTACTGTGCTGTAAGCAAGACGCTGAGTTCAGGACTAAGGGTCAAGTGTAATGGGCTGACAGAGACACTAGATAGGGACAGACTGGTGACTCAATCTCTTCGGTCATCAGCATCTGTTAGGGGACCAATAACAGGGATGCTTTTCACTGGATGAGCCCGTAAGTGCTGGCTTTTAGGGAACAAAATGTCAGCTGCATCTCATGTTAGACCCAGGGGAAGATGTCATGCCTGGGTGTACAAAGCGCACTCTTAAGTGTGCTCAGGCTGGATGTTATCTTTGAGTTCAGTAACAAAAGGCTCAAGCGAACAGACCTTGTGTACTAATGCAGGTTTCAGTGTTTTCACACAATAATGGTTTATGAAATATTTAATTTATTTATATACATAAAGTTAATTATATGTTTACCATGTCTCATTGTTCTACCCAGTATTGGAGTACTGTTTAGTCTGTAAACTTGAATAGAAAATATTTTCTATTCAACATCTCCAACATCTCCAAGATGCTTCAAGAGACCTACCTGAAAAACTATGCACAAGTGCACCTAGAGCAAAAGCTGCTTTAAACGCAAAGGATGCTCACACCAAATGTTGATTTCATTTAGTTAATATATATATGTGTGTGTGTGTATATATATATATATATATATATATATATATATATATATATGTATATACATGTATATGTGTTTAATCATTTATATATATATATATATATTAATATAACAACTAAAAATTTATTTTTATGTATTTATTATATATTTATTTAGTTAATTATAATAATTAAATATATTTACATAATTAACATAATTTTATATAATTTAATTTTTTTGTATTTATTAGATGTATGTATATTTATTTATTTATTCATTCGTTTACTACACTTTCTTTTAGCTCTTTACATCCCATTTTGATTTGCTGTTTGATTCTGACCTGATTCTTGAAATATCAGGTACTTTTAACCTTTTACTTAAGTATTTTTCTCATAGTCACTTTCATGAATTCACTTTCCACCTTATGATAAATGATTTCACTTTCTCATCTAATCACTCTTACATAACTACTTACCCCTACTAAAATCACCACACTTGCCACTATCTTAGCCTGAGGTCTGCACACTTTCTATTCCCAATGAAAAAACCTCCATATTCTCTTGTTGTCCGCCCACACTGGGATCATCAGGTTTCTCTCTTGTTGCCAAAAGTCCCTGGCATTACTTTTGTTATCGCTCATTTACAACTTCTGATTTATTTAAGTTCCTCTGGTGATTTACAGTAGCGTTAACGCAGGTTTGACAGAATCCCGTTCGACGGGCACTTCTCTGTCTGGCGGCCGTGACTCATCTGCTTTTAATGACAGAGAAATTCCCTGAGGGTGGCTGTGCGTGCAGGAGCTGTTTTTTGCGGGGCCTTGGTGTAATTGAAAGGCCCAGTAGTGATTTTTACAGTATGAATCTGTCATCCAAAGCTCTGTGAGTCATTGTGAGTCATCCAGTGGGCTGTCAGCCCTCTCTGTCCACCTTTTAACAAGGTAATGAGAACTGACTCATAGAGGCTTCACTCACTGCACCTGAGCTTCCTTAGAAGGTCTATTTGGGAAACATCTGGATGTCAGGAAACCACAGAACGACCACAGCTGACTTACTGTTGACTGAAGAGTTTTTTAGTGGTCTGCGTCTTTAAATAGATTGTATGTTTATTAGGTTTTTAGCACACCTGTCCGTGACTTCATACCTGCCTGAAGGTATTTTGACATTCGCTTTAAGAAATAAGAAGCATGAGTTCATTGATCTGATTTGCTCACTCTGTATTCTCTCTGAATGTGTGTCGACTGACACTGAAGAGAAGAATTGTTGGAAAAAAGTTATTTTTGTTGTTTTCTTTGCGCACAAAGTGCTTCATAAAATTACGGTTGAACTGATGACACACAGACTATTATAACAATGTCCTTACTACCTTTCTGGGCCTTGAACGTGCCAGTTGCATTGATGCCTATGCAGGGTCAGAAAGCTCTCAGATTTCATCAGAAATATCTTAATTTGTGTTCCAAAGATGAACGAAGGTCTTACGGGTTTGAAACAACATCAGGGAAATTAATGACAGAATTTTTATTTTTAGGTGAACTATCACTTTAAGTCTGTATCCCCGTTTGAAAGTCAAGCGTTATAGCTTACAAGAACAAATTAATTTGTTGTGAATATTGCGGCATAGACATCACTGATGATTGCTGTATAGGCTCCCATGGGGTTGTGCAGTACAGAAAGGTATTTGTTGCCCTGAGAGCAGGATTGTATTTTGCTTGAGAGTGTGTTGGCAGAATCCTGTGGTGTGCTGCTATCTCAGCGCTGTGGTGCATCGCTGTGATTTCCCTGCCGTCTGTGGTGCAGTGACTCAGCTGCTTTCTGCAGCTGTAATTAAATTCAAGATGTAAAATATTTATATAATAATTACTAAAATTTTACATTTTATGTATGCATTCATATACACTTACTGTATGTTTAAAAGTTTAAAAGCAATTAATCCATTTTTATTCAGCACACATTAAATTGATCAAAAGTAACAGTATGAAAAATAAGAAATGTTTCTTGAGCAGCAAATCAGCATATTACAATGACTTCTGAGGGATCATGTGACACTGGAGTACTGATTTAAAGGGATAGTTCACCCAAAAATGAAAATTCTGTCATTAATTACTTAACCCTCATGTCTTTCCAAATCTGTAAGACACAAATGAAGATATTTTTGATGAAATCCGAGAGCTTTCTGACCCTGTATAGACAGCAACGCAACTGACACGTTCAGGGCCCAGAAAGGTAGTAAGGACATCATTAAAACAGTCCATGTGACATCAGTGGTTCAACCTTAATTTTTTGAAGCTTCGAAAATACATTTTGTGCACAAAGAAAACAAAAATAACAACTCTTTTTATAATCACTTTCAATTCAGACTTGTTGAGCCTGGAACAATTGCAATGCCAACAAGTATGCAATACCATAGAGGACCCAAGTGGGAACCCTGATGGTGACTCTGGCCTTTGGGATGGTACAGTGCTGACTGAAGAATAATAAAACGGCTATCAAAACCGTTTATATCGTATTTTAGCTGTGAATTTGCTTCTCTGGTCACCTTGAGCAGGGCTCTGTGCCTGAGCAAACACAATAGTCAGCCATTTTGCCTCTAATCCTGTAAAATGAGCTGATTAAGTCAGCCCTTCATTGCGTTTGACTGTTCTGTCCCCGAGCATGTTCTGCTGAAGGCTAATATTTTCTGTAACCCGAGTGCTCCTGCCGGACCGGCTTAATCAAATAACCACTCAGCGCTTGTTCAGAAGATGTGAAACAGACAATGACCAACACAAGCCATTCCATTCTGGGCAGCACACAGTTGATGAGCGTGAAGAGATGGATTCATTACATTTAGTCAAAAGACTGCAGCACAGCTTAGGGCCCGGCTTAAGCAGGTCAGAAAGGTGAAATTCTTCCGACCCTCTTGAGTAGAGCCTTATGTTGGCTATAAATCCACTAATGACTGAAGGCTTTCCTGGGTCGCCAGTATCAGGCCACCCATCATCCAGTTGGCCTTCCAGTTTGGACCATTTCATTTGTCTCCTGAACTTCTATTGGTTGAGATTAGTGGTTTATCTTGAGGTGATTGAAGGTGATTGAAGGTTGTTTCCATGTGTTGGAGATGTGTTTACAGTCTTTACTGATTGAGAGAATAGGGTCATTCCGTGTCAAATCAACCAAATTTCTGAAACTTTCCCAGCTTGAATTTTTGATTTTGCTAATATTTTTTTCTAAAGAAAGATAAACGTGTATAGTAATGATAGCCAAAATATGAAATGTCATGGATGAATATCTACTGAGTAATCCACTTTTTTATAGAGTGGGGTCAAAATGGCAATTTTCACCTGAGATTCAGAGCCAAATTACAGGGGGTTAAAAATGACTTCAGAAAGATGGCTGCATCATAATGTTATTGTTACACAGAGATTGGTAGGTCTATTAGTAAAATCTGTGGACTTTAGCAATCTTTGTTGCATTATGTGCCAATGGTGACCATTCAGAAATGGGGAAACTCCTCTAATGTTTTCAGGCCTGTAATTCGAAAAGTATTAAATATGTCTTAATGCACTTTTAGATAATGGGTCTTAACAAACTTTCCTTTTGGCATCTTCATTTGTAAGGCCCTATATGGTTTGGTTCTAGAGATATTGGGATCTCATTATGCCTGAAGGGGTAAATCATTAAATTGTACACATTTTCAGTGATCAAAAACCAAATGTGGGTCACTTTGCAAAAATATCATATTCTTTTTTTATTTTTTTTAAAGAGGAATGTCTGAAAAACAAACAATGTTGAAACTAGAGATGT
This sequence comes from Tor tambroides, assembly GCA_021397915.2. Lineage (NCBI taxonomy): Eukaryota > Metazoa > Chordata > Actinopteri > Cypriniformes > Cyprinidae > Tor > Tor tambroides. Next base: position 8,854 of record JAFVLL020027283.1, read on the forward strand.
ATCTCATTTCCTTCTATCAAAACAACTGCATTGAACATACCTGTCTGCGTGCCATAAATATTCTTTCCAAAATTTGCATGACTATAACTCAAGAAGTATTAAAGGTATCGCAATATGATTTTAGATTCTAGTTCTTAATAAACTTTTCTTTTGGAATCTTCATTTTCAAGGCCCTACATCATTCAGTTCCAGAGATATGGTTATCAGTATCAGTGTTGCTGTCAGACTAAAAGCAATGTTTTTTTTATGGTGGCTTTTTGGGGAAATCACTCTCCAAATGTTTTATTTTTGCTGTCTGCAGGAGAACGTTTAATTTTACTTTTCTTAAACATACTTTAAGATTGAAGTCTTATCCAAATGTTGAAAGCTAAACCCTGTTTTTATCAGTTTCCATTTGGATTTGCCATATGTAAGGACTCTCGGGCAATTCATTTTGAGAGAAGGACTTGAGAGAATCTGGGACACAACTTGAAAGTGAAATGTAAAACAACCCAGCAATTTAAAGTGGAGGAAAAAGCCAAACCGCAGTGGAATTAACAGACACGCTACGCTGGACTTCATTGGTTTATGCTACTGTGACTCATATCCATTGGGATATTTTTATACTCTCCCATTAAAACTAAGGGCTTGTTCATCTCAAAGTGCAGTTATTGAAAGATGCTCTAGACTTTTGTAACTGTGTTCTGTATCAGCTTTGATTTCAAAGCAGTGATGCTCATATGAAGCCCTACAATTACTGATATGCGATTGTTTGCAGTTATTTTAGTTAATCAGCCTGTGTATCATATAATGAATTTTATTAGAAATTTGAAGCGAGTGACGGGTCCTTTTTGTGTTTATAATAAGGCTAAGATGAGCACAATAAAAAAAAGATCTCCTCCAGCACATTTTCTCCAGGTTCCTCAACTCTTTGTTGGGTGTTTGGCCCCTGACCTGCAATCAGGCTTAAAGGCCCATTAAAGTTGAGTCCTGGATGTGATGAGTCTAAGCTCAGTATCAGTTGGTCAGTAGCTTAGTGCTGCCTTCAAATCAGTTCATAAATGATCTGCCGCTTCACATGGATTACAAAAGACAACTGTCTGAACATATAATTAGAAACTGATTGCTTGAATTCAAACTGCGTTTTAAATTTATATCAGCTTTCAATTGATATGTATGTTGAAGTGCTGCAAATGCATTAAACTCGTGGCTAGAAGCAAACATTTGAAGTGTGCTGTGTTCTCACCCTCCTCTACGGCTGAATCCATTCGCTTTATCTCTGAGTGCCATCCACGAAAGCCATGGTTAGTGATTAAAATGAAAGACCAGCATCAAGTGGTTCTTCTTTGACCCGCCTTTGCAGTTTGACCCTGCAGTGATTGATATTCCTGAGGGTTTGATAGATGACTATCTTTCAAAGATGATTCAGGCCTGACTGATGGCCGGAAAGCACAATGCAGTGGTGGGCCTCCCTCCACAAATCCTCCTTTGTGCCCTTTCGTGACCTTCTTACCTGGCCCTGGAAAGACATGCTTTGAAAACCAAAAGCAGAGCGAAGTAAAAAAAAAAAAAGTTTTGGGGAAAGCCATTTAAAGCTAATTAAAGACTGCGTATGGTTGTTGCATAGAGCTTATAAATAAGTATATAAAAGTATATTTAGTATATAAAATAATTAAATAACAGTAATAATAGAGCATGTGGTTGCTGCATGGCACTTGCTGCTGTTTTGATTTTTTTTTTTTTAGGTAAATACATGTTTTACATGTAAAAATAAATTTGTTATACTATATATACTACTATATAATTTATAATTTGTTTACATGTAAAATAATATTGTGATTTATACTTTTGATATTTTCAGAAATATATTTAAAATTTGCTTCATTTGCTTATTTGAATAGTGACCTAGAAATAGTGCAGAATCTGAAATATATCTGAATCATTGACGTTTCTCCCTAAGGTTGGTTGGAATATAGCCCAGGATTTGTGCAAACAGAAGGAGCACAGTTAATCAGTATGAAGATGCTTCGATTTTGTGTTTTACTATCTGCCAAACCTCCTCATGTCTGCTTCAATCTTTTTAATATCCTCAAAGGTCAGTCTGAATTGCGTCAGCAGCACACATGGTGACATCTCCATCATAAACAGATGGTTTACCAGTAAATATTTTCATGGGTCATTTTGCCTCAATCAAATCCAATGCCAGAAGTCAGTTAGCCAGTGAGACTTTAAGGAACAAGTCACTCATCTCTTTCCAAACCTGAATGCATTTATTTTACTCAGTGAAACACAAAAGAAGATACTTTAAAGAACCATTTTTGTCCAGTGAAAGTCAATGGCATCTAAAACAGCACTGATTGGACCTCATTGACATCCATTGTATGGACATTAAAAACTTCAAAAATTATAATAGAATTTTCGATTCTAATTTTTCTTTTTTTGTGTTCTTTTTTTTTTTAGTTTAGTTTTTCATTTTATAATTTATTTTTAATTTTTATTTTATTTTCATTTTATTTTTGTTTTAAAATCCTTACCTTTTCTGAAAGAATTGAGTGATTAGAATTGTCAGTTTTGGGTGAACTAAGTGAACTTGTTTCTAGATGAGGCTTTTTTTTTTTTTTGGTATTTTGTCACCCATCTTAGTTATGACCTCCTGTAATCACATGTCCCACAGCTGTACCATAAATCTCATCAAAGGGAAAGCAGGACATTACAGTAGTTTAATCACCAGCGCGTTACCTTTACTTTGTGGAGGTGCAGGTTTTTTAATCTTAAATGTTTTAAGTGGTGGTCTCTTTACTTGAGTGTTTTTTATATTGTGATGGATTGTTTGGCTGCAAGTTCAAAAGTCAACCCATTTCCTTTGTGTTCGTATGCATGACCTATTGTGGTCCTTGGCTCCATCTCAGGACTTTTACTATTGTCATTGTTAGGCTCTATGTTATCTGTTTTCCTGTGGCAATATTTCGACGTGTGCAAACTGCACACACACAATGTTATACTAAATAACTTTGTCAAATCGAAAGCTGATTCTTGTGGGTTTTCTTTGGACTCTATTAGATGTGTGTTGTTTGCTAGAGGGTATCCAGGCAATCCAACAAAGATATACTGGGCCCCTAGGTATAAAGCTAACGGAAATAAATGTATAATAAACTTTTATTATTAAACATTTTTCTGGTGCATGAGAACATAGAGCCTCCTCCCTCCGGGTGTAATGGTAGTGAGTTATGGGAGTTTTAATGGGAAATTATGGGAACAGGAAGCTTTGAAGCTGGATTTTGGACACTGATAAGACATCCTGCGTGTTCACTCCTCTTCCATGAGCGTGATTTAAGAATAATTATGAACCTTGTGAAAATATTTCCACTCTAATGAACCCAGTAAACAAAACCAATAATGACGATCCCTACCAGATTTTCTGAATTTTATTTATTTATTTTTATTTATTTATTTATTTTAAATGAATTTTTTTTTTTTTTTAATTTATTTTGTCTTTTTTATTTCATTAATATTACATGAGAGAGCTGAGCTGTTTGTACCAATGAATTCGTATTATGTCAACTTTCTACATACATTAAATATTATTTTTATTTTATTTTATTGAGCTTTTAGTAGTTATATGTTGTGGGGTTCAAAAGGAAACTGCATTGATATTCTAAAATTTAAAATCTAAATTCTTAAAATTTATCCTGGAAATTAACATTTTGAGTTTTAGGATCATCCAAATAAAGTCTTGATATATGATGCAAAAATTCGAAAATATGTATTTTCACAGTTGGAATTAGTTTAAAACCCCCTTATGCTAAACTGTACTATACTATACTATACTATACTATACTATTTTTAAAAAATATTTTTATATAGTTCATTCTCTACAAGAGATGCAGTCTTTATGAAATGGTAACTGGCGTCCAGAAGGAAACTTCAGGTTTAATCTTGTTCTTGCAGAGTTCCTGTGCACAGACGCCATGGTTACTGGTTGTCAGGCCAACATTGTTGCTCTTTGTGCGTCAGAGGAAGTGGCAGATATCAGTTTCAGAGCAGGAATATGCTGGCGCTGCTGATCCATGCTGACCTGCAGCCCTGCACTCAACCAAACATGGCATGCACAAGCAGATTGTGACAGTAGCAGATCTGATCTGGTGCAGTAATGTGATTTGTTGCATAAGGCTCTTGAAAGGAAGAGCTTCACAATATTTTACATATTTCAATCGGATGTCTTGTTTTCTATAGATTTGGTTGCTGCGTTGCCCTCAGGGCTCTTTAATTTGAGTTATTAGGCAATATTTATGGGTTGTAGTACTCTTTAATTGTCCCTTCACAGGGCAATTTCTGCAGCATCAACATCAATAAACAGAAACAAACATACTATAAAACATCACAGCATACACAAGCACAAACCCGGACATTAACAATTGGAAGTTTTTTTCCAATTTTAGTTTTACAGATATTTTTTGTATTTTTGATTGACGGCATACAAATTTTTCCCACAGTATCTAAAATTTTCTGTTAGAGAAAATTATACAGTATTATACCCAGAAAGGTAGAAAGGGCATCGTTAAAATAGTCCATGTGACATCAGTGGTTCAACTGTAATTTTATGAAGCTACGAGAATACTTTTTGTGCGCAAAGACGACAAAAAGGACAAAGAGAAACCATTGTTGAACAGTGTTGTTATTTTATTTTGTTTGTGCACAAAAAGTATTCTTGTAGCTTCATAAAATTACGGTAGAACCACTGATGTCACATGGACTATTTTAATGATGTCCTTACTACCTTTCTGGGCCTTAAACATGTCAGTTGCATTGCTGTCTATGCAGGGTAGGAAAGCTCTCGGATTTCATCAAAAATATCTTAATTTGTGTTCTGAAGATGAACGCAGGTCTTACGGGTTTGGAATGACATGAGGGTGAGTAATTAATGACAGCATTTTTGTTTTTGTGTGAATTAAACCTTTAAGAACTGATTATGCCATTATTTAGAATGTTATAGATCTAAACTGTACCTATTTTACCAGCAACATCCAATGTGTTTTCTGAGATCTAAATAAACTAGGTAAACCTAACCGATGTTATCTATATACAGTACGCTGCGTTTAAAATGTCTTCTCATAATATAACAGTGGAGTGCTCAGTAGCACACATGCACACCAGATGTGTGTGTATTGTCACTAATGCATTAGCTATCATTGTTTACGCAGCCTTTTTCTGAGTCTGATTGAGTGCGATGGCCTTCTGGTTATCAGTTGAGTCATTTGAGAGGAAAGCTGCTTTTCAGCATCACCTAAAGCTGGGTGTTTTCATCTTCAAAGTGCGTATGTGAGGGCTGGAGAATGTCTGCAAGCGTGGACGAGTTAATGAGACTTTATCCTAACCTTCCAGCCAGCTTTATCTTTTGTATTTGTGGCGTCAACTGGAGGAGAAAATACAATGAGAATTCCTCTTTTTGAGCAGCACAAAAATGATGGGATTACTTATGATTCTCTCAGAATAGCCCTGTCATTACTGCATTAGGATAAACCTTTATTTTGCATCTGTTAATGTGTTTGGATCCTGCTCTTTGAAACAGATGCCATTGGGACGACTGTGGTGACGTGGTCCATTAACTTTCATTCCCTACCAAATTATAGCCCTGAATCTCTACAAGGGAAACCCCTTCAAATGTTTCAATAACTTATCTCTGTCATATTTTAGCTGTGTGTCATTGAAAAATCCATCAGAAAATATAGTAAATGAGAAGTTTTCTTTTTTATATATATATATATATGTCCTTTAGGGCCTTCGGTGCTTCAGGGAGGCAGGAAGAGCTACGGTACCTTCCAGCGTTTTCTCATGAACGTGCCAGAACTTGTTTTTATGAGATCTACTGTGAACTAAAGCCTTTAAACTGCCGCTGATGAAGATTGATTGTGAAATTAAGGCTTTCTCCAAAGCCCGGGTGTAAGGTTTAATTGTAGTTGCGAAGTACTTCAAATGTGTCTTTGACTCTTTGTATAGTTAAAAATGCAACACAAACATTTACAGTTGCCGCAATTTGTAATTTGCAATGAGTTGGCATGTGTCTGCGGTATTTTTCGCTTTGCTTTGCTTTTTTTGTGGGGCAGAAAAGCTTCCATACAAAATAATGGGCTTTCTCCACAACACTTAGGGCAAACACACACTACAATGTATACTGTATATGAGTGTGTGTGTGTGTGTGCACATGTGTGCGTGTGTTTTTATTAGGGCCGGGACTCGATTAAAAAAAATAATCTAATTAATTAGAGGCTTTGTAATTAATTAATCGAAATTATTAATCGCATATAAATATTTGACCTGAGAACAGTGAGAAGTAAGTTTTTTCATATGGATTTTTAGTATACCATTGAATAATGACTGAATACATAAGCTTAAGCAACAAAACTCAAATATTGTTTATTTTTGTTCAACCAAGTCCAACAGAACAGTGCAATATTGCCATTAAGTGTAGCAATAGGATATTTAGAAATATAGTAGCCTACATTTCAGAAATTCAGGTACCCTATAGGTAGGTATACCTTCTGTAAACTGCGAATTCCTTGTTGCATAGCTTGCACACAACCATGCTCTTATCGACGCTTCCATCCATTCGTTTTTTATAACAAAATTTCCCATCCACAGGGCCAACCAAAGCGGTCTCATCAGCTTCTTTGTCCATGTTCACTGTGGTTTGTTTTTGTCTGAACGCTAGTTGGTGCTCCAGTATAATCGGTCCGCCGAAACTCATCCAGTGAGAAACGTTCCGCGGTGCAAAAATAAGTGCGATTAAAATGCGTTAAAAAAATTTAACGCGTTATTTTTGTGTAATTAATTAATCTAAATTAACGCGTTAAAGTCCCGGCCCTAGTTTTTATATTTATTTATTTATTTATCATATACACTGCATATAAAAATGTTCGTTTCACATCTGTCTTTGCAGAGAAAGTGAAAAAAGAAGGCTATACAAGGTCTCTCAGCGATGGACAAGATGAAAAACCTTCTCAAGAAGTTGCCAGGAACACTTCCAAGAAAGGTGAGGCGGTTCAAAGAGATGATTTATGAGTAATTTAGGCAGGTCTGGACCTCCATACTCTTAACTTAATGGGTCATTGCTGCAAGAGACGGATACAGTGTCATAACGAAAGTGCGTTAGTACCTTAAGATGGCACCCTGCCGTATCATCCATGAGATTATAGCGTTGCTTGGATCCAATCACACGGCACGAGTTAATACTGTTGGCGGAAAGCCCAGAAAAAGAAATCAAGACAATAGGCTAAAACCCTTGACACACTGTACTTCAGGTCACTGATTCACGCATTCAATGTCAAGCAAAATACACTCGAGTTTTTCAGAACTGTACTCTGTCACCTGCCCGATTCAAAACCACCAAAACAGACGCTTTGAAATACAATACAGCCCACATTTCCTTGTTGTGTTGATGAGATTACAGGGGACTGGCAGAATCCCTAGTGGCATATGTGGCCTGCATGGATATCTGTTCTCCAGCACACAGCCTGCATTAGCAAGAGCAGGCCGGCAGCACCTGTGTAAATGTGATAGGGTCTGATAACATTCAGTTTTGTGCTGTGGGCCCGTCTGTGGTGTGGTATTTGTTTGTACCTGGAAATATAGTGCAGCTCTCAAAAGTTCAACCATCGGTACTTCTTTTAGATATACTTTTGAAAGAGCCGAGTGCTTTAAAAGTGGCTTTAACAGATTAAACTGGGACAAAAGTTATTTTAAGGCCATGTGCATGCTATAAGAATAGAACCACTCGCATTTTCTCTGGAAAGTATGAAAATGTACTGGTTATATTTGCGATTCCATGTGGTATTTTGACAATGACTAAAAAAATGAAGTAAACCATTTTAGACCAGCTTCAAAACAAAAGTGTTTGATTAATGGGTGTCACTAGAGCTAGATAGACAGACAGACAGACAGACAGACATTTTTGATGTTCCATTTGGTGCCACTATAAGTCACAAACTTCTTCTTTTTTTTAAATATTTGTCAAAAAATGTTTTTTCATTGTAATTTATTAATATTATGTATGCATAAAATAAGTTGATAACTTATATATATATATATATATATATATATATATACACACACAAAAGTTTTTTTCTATTTTGTTTACAGATTTTTAGTTGATCAACTTATATTATATATATATATATAATATGCGCATATGTATTTGCTCATGAAACATTTCTTATTATGATCAATGCTGAAAACAGTTTTGCTGCTTAATATTAATATCAGCTTTGCCATTACAAGAATAATTTACATGGATATCTATGTGTTTATGTATGTATGTATTTATTTATTAATTTAATATTTTTATTATTTTTGTATTTCATTCCTATTACATGAGAGTTGAGCAGTTTGTACCAGTGAATTCATATTCATTTGATTTTATGTATGTGTCTATGTATGTAAGTGTTTATTTCATTACTGAATTTGTATATTATATTTATATTATGCTGTCACCAGATAGAAGTGCAAAAATCATAAAATTTTTTTGCTTATTCATATTTAATTTTATATTTATTTTATATTTACTTGTGTGTATGTATTTATTATGTTTCTGTGCATATAAATGTTAATAGACATATACTTCCCTTTTATGTGATTTGTGTTTCTCCAGCAGCTCCCGGCTCTAGCACTAAGAATGTTTTCACGCGGCTGCTGAAAGTGGCTCAGCATTACCTTTTGGAATCAGGCAAGTACAGTGCAGCTGCCAGGTCTTCTCCTTCCAAGAGGAGCCCTGCCCTCAGCCGCCTCCCCAAAACCAGAACCTCCACCTCCTTCACTCAGGCACAGGTGCATCTCATTTTATGACCACTTTATTACCAGCATCATTTGAAATCAAAAATGACAGTGCGTTAACAGCAACTCCACTGCCGATATCAGATATCGATATCTGAGAGAAGAAACACTTAATACATTTTTTTTTTTTTGCTGTGCTGTGCATTTATCCTATACATATCAGTCTGAGAATGTATGTGATTCAGGGTCGAACCAGGAGGAGCAGTAGCAGGCGTTCCCAGAATTCCACTCTGGGTGGGGTCAAGAAGGAGCAGATCCCTTCTCAAGATTCAGATGAAGGTGTCACTGAAGACAGGTGTGTGAAAGAAATAAAGAAAAGAGGCTAAACAATCTGTCCCCTTTTGTGTTCAAATATAGATATTTGGTACAATGTTTCAGTTGACTACAGTACTCGTGCCTCAAAAAAAAAAGAAAAAAAGAAAAACTGTTAACCAAGTATAACACACTCAAGTTTTTGGAAGTATCCCATTAAACTTTTTCGTTGTTTACTCCATTATTATTATTTACTCTATTTTTCCAATACCCCATGACTTTCTTTTTTCTGTGGATACAAATGTATTAATTAAAAAAAAAAAAGTAAATAAATACATAAATTACTATTCAAGTTGATAAATAAATCTTTTTATTTTTATTTATTTTATTTGAATATCATTATTTATATTAAATGCAAGAACAGTTTTCAAGTAATAATCAATAAAAAAAAGAAAAAAAATCTTGAAATCCATTAGCTTATAGCAAGTTTTTGAGAGATTTAGAGATGCACAGTTTGTGAATGAATTGCACAATAAACAACATTTATTATGCTTACATGGTGCTTTTGCAAGGCTTGATAGCTCTAGTCATCATTCATTGTAATTGCATGTAAAAGAGCAGCCAGCGCATTCTTTGAAATATCATCTTTTGTTTTCCACAGAAGAAATAAAGTCATGCAGGTTTTGGTACAAGATGAGGAAGTAAATGATGAATAAATAATAAAATAATTTTTATTTTTGGCTAAGCTATAGCTTTAGCAGCGCTCAAGTAGTTAAATACAGGTGGATGTCACAAATCAGGTCCTTGTGTTTTTTTGTTTTTTCTTCTTTGTCACAGAGTGACATAATTTATGGCTTTGTACTTTTGTCTGAGCAGGAATGAATCTTGTTCTGGAGCTTTAACTGTCTGAGAAAATGCTTCTGGCTAGTTGAGAGAGTTTTGTGTGTCTACTCACCTGTTTGCATGTGTTTGTATCTGATTATCTTTGTGCAGGGAATTCAAGTTCACTTGCACGTCATTGCATTTTATTATGAGAGCTTGTGTTCATACAGAACATTGCTGAAATGCCTAGATATAGCGCGTACTTAAGGTGGCAGGTGTTTTTTGTAATTTGCTACTTTAGATATTTAGGTTGAAAGCAGTTGAATCCATATTTCAAAGTGACTTCGTTGAACGTAGTACCTGATAGAAGATTGAAGTGAATGGAAACTGTTCAATTAAAATTATGCTGTAAATTTCAATGTTTGAACACCTTGGTTGTGTTTCACAAACCTTTCTCTTAATAAAAGTAGGAAAAAGATGTCTACATACCTGTCATTCCCAGCAGCTCCTGCATTAGTGTCAGTAGAATGAAATCCTTGAGACCGAATAGGGTCACTGAGAGTCAGAGTGTGGATCTTTCTAATTTGACATGATGAGGAAATAAGGAGGCTGTTTCTCTGTGTGTCCGAACCCCCAACTCAGGTTTTCAACGCTTCACCCTGATCCCAGAAAACCAGGAGTAAATGCCCTAGAGCACAGCCAGTGTTGAAATGCAAACATTCATTGGCCCTGTGAGAAATACACATTTTAAAAAATCAGTGTGTGTACGGCGTCCTGTTGCTCCAGTGTAAAAATGATCCCGTAAGAAGCAAAAAGAAGTGGAAAAAGCTCTCAATGTGAAGTTGGTTCTGAGAAACTGTCCCATTATTTGTTTGCAGATGCCTTAAGGTTTATGCAATGAAATTTATTCTTTAAAAAAAAAAAGTTGTAATTTACTCACCTTTGTTGTTCCAAACCTGTATGAGTTTCTTTTCTTAAACATGTCCATCTAGCATGTGTTTACATAGAAAAACAATGGAACAGCAGGGCAATGAAATGTAAAAATGTGTTCTTTGTGAATGGCCAAGTGTCCAAATACTTTCTGGGGTCACTGTGTGTCCCTGAGTGAGTTTTGAGTACTGATTTCTGTCTCTTCACAGCTCCAGCTCTTCAGCCTGGCGTGTGAGGTCAGGGCCCGTGGGTAAAGTGGCTCGCAGAAGGAGCCGAGGTCAGTCCGGACGAGGGAGCTCCCTCCTGCTGAAGAATCGCAGCTCTAGATCTCAAAAGACAGCAGCTCAAACGTTTGTGCGGCCGGAGAGCAGCAAGACTGATGAATGTCAAGAAACCCAAAGCAGGTACTGAATCATTACTTTCAAGATTAATACATCTTTGCCTTGTGTAGGCGGAGTGAAGGCATTTGATCCTCCATCATAAACATTCGTTCGCCAGTGCCGACATTAATTAATGTGTTTTAACATTCTCTATGCTTTGGGATGGGATTAAACTGACAGGTGGCCACGTTGCTTTGGTTTGGCAGGTTTTTGTACTCGTTGAAGAGGGGTTAGTTTTAATGAGGCTTTAATCTGGACCCAATCCCTCACATTCAAAGTGATTAATGTGACCGTATGGATTCTCTACAACGGATAAGGATTTAAATGAAAGCACAGGGAACAATGAAAGGTGATACTTTAATGAGGTAAATGGGAGTTATAGGTGCTTTTTTCACCACTTTTGAGTGGCATACCTGTGGATTGTTTTGATCTCAGCACGGAAATCAAGAATTTTTGTAAAAATAAAGGAATTGTCAGGGCTTGTACATGTATTTTGCAAGGTAGAGGTCAAAAACGTATAAAAACGTATCATATTTGAAGGTATGCAGTATATCAGCCGCATTTTGGTTTTGGATATTGCATTTAAAAAAATATTAGGGCTATCAGATCGATTAATCGCTATGTATTCCTATTTATATATATATATATATATATATTTATATAAACTTTCATTTGCGATGTGATTTATTTTATTTCTTTGAGTTGCAAAATTGCTTATTTTTTACTTAAGATCTGAAGTATTTAAAATGATTAATTTACTAAAATTTAAAACTGAATTTAAAAAATATTAACACTAAATAGAATGGGGAAAAAAATAAAATTAATTCAAATGACAAAAGCACACAAAAATGATCAAAACTTAAACTAAAATTGAATTGAAAAGTAATTCAAAATATTAATAATTACTATAATAGTATCTAAATAATGTTAAATATCACTGGTATTTTTCTTCTCAGTTACCATTTCTTTGTTATTTAAATATTAAATAATACAAAAGGGAAATAACAAGAAATTAAATCAACTGTCAGAAATTGTAAGTATATTTTGCAAGGTAAAAAAGTCAAAAATCATATTTATTTACAGATATACAGTATGTCAATAATATCAATAAAATTGTTTAAGTTTTGGATATAGATATATATATATATATATATATATATATATATAGATATATATAGATATATATATATATATATATATATATATCTCAGCCAATAAATGATATTTAATTGTCTTTGAACACTCACCTAAAGTTGATCTTTAAAAACACTCATAATTTAATTACTTAAATTTGCTGAAAATTTCATCTTTAGCAAATCTTAAAATGAATATCTATTTTTTTATATTGTACATTATAATGTTGCAATGCCTAATTTTTATATTGGTGCATCTCTATATTTATCAGAATTCCTACCTTTACAAATTCCTCCATGTTCACACTTAAGCAGGCCTGTGTCGTCTCTGTCACTGGAAAAAAAAAGGAAGATAAAGATAGCTTATGAGCTTTATGAGGATAAAAATAAATTATGCCTGCATCCCTTTTTTGAGCCCTGACTGTGTCACCGTTTTACATCCAGCATCTTTACCCTCTGGGATCAGGCGGAAAAGCAGTAGGTGTGGCGGAAAAATGAAGCAGAAGCGTTGATCTCCGGTCAGTTATGTCAGCAGGCAGTATTTAAGCCCTCGGGCCCCCAGAGGCCAACGTCCTGCCATTTCCACCTGCCCCCTTCTATGGAAGGAGCTGACACAGGAGCAGATGAATCACACCAGCTATGAAAACAAGCATCTGGCCTTTTAACTTTTAACATCCACCTTCCTGGTGCCTTTGCACTGTCCTTTGTAGCACTTGTAATGATGTCAGGGGGGAGCGTGAAACTTTCCTTGACTGGGACTGTAAGGTTGTTGCGAAGGTCGTTCTTTTATGTGTGTCTGTGCACGTGTGTGTGTTTAACAAACATGTTGTTCCTTTAGCTTCAGCATCACCTTCTGAGAATTTTAATCCTCCCGTGAACCAATAATGCAGTTAATAAGGAGTTCAAAATAAAGTTCCTAAAGCAGAATCCTTGCCAGGAACATCTTAATTGCTACCTCGAAGTATAAAAGTGGTCTAACTACATTTTTCTTCATTCACATGCATAGAGAATCAGGTGAAAAGAAACTTTTATGCAGGCTAACTGACTCGGGTTTCTTCCAGCAAGTTTATGGTTTTATAAAAAAAAGTCCCTTGTTGCACATAAAATGCAAACACAATGAAACAAATTCAGCATAAAGAAAATTTTGTCTAAAGGTTTTCTTTTTGGTTTCAGAGGTGTCCAGTAACGGCATACAATTTGTTTTGTTAATCTGTGTCTCTTGGTTGTGTTTGCTTGTTTTGCTTTTATTGTTTTGTTTTGTTTTCATATTCTTTTTAGTTTCTTGTGCATTTCTTTTAAGCTTTTTATGTTTTTTTAGTTTTTGCTTTTTGTTTTTTGCTTAGTTTTGCTTCTTTTTTCTTTTTTGTTTCTTTTAAACATTTTGTTAATATAATTTATTTTATTTCTGCTTTGTTTTGCTTTTATTTTAGTTTAGTTTTCCTTTTTGCTTAGTTTAGTTTCTTTTTTTCTGTTTTTGTTTCTTTTAAACATTTTATTTTGTATTTAATACATTTTGTTATTTTATTTCTGCTTTTTTTGCTTTTATTTTTTATTTTTTTGTTAGTTTAGTTTTGCTTTGTTTTGCATTTTGCTTAGTTTTGTTTCTTTTTTCTGTTTTTGTTTCTTTTTTGTTTCTTTTAAACATTTTATTTTGTGTTTGTCTTAATACATTTTATTTTATTTCTGTTCTTTTTATTAATATTATTTCTGTTATTTAATTTTAATTTAATTTCAATTATAGTATATAAAATGCATTTTATATTTTAATTTTTCCACTTCTTTTTTATTTATCATTGGTGGCCGTAACAGGATTTCCTAAAACATATATCCAATTATGAATGAGGCCGATGAGTGTGGTGTCATCTAAAGTTTGCAGATGACACCACAGTCATCGGCCTCATTCAGAACGGTGACGAGTCTGCTTACAGACAGGATGTTGATGAGCTGGCTGTCTGGTGCAGTCTTAACCTAGAGCTCAACACGATTAAAACAGTGGAGATGATCATGAACTTCAGGAGAAACCCCATTGCACTCCCCCCACTCACCATCATGAACAGCACTGTAACAACAGTGGAGTCATTCAGATTCCTGGGCACCACAATTTCTCAGGACCTGAAGTGGGACATTCACATAGACTCTATTGTGAAAAAGGCCCAGCAGAGGCTGTACTTCCTTCACCAGCTGAGGAAGTTCAACCTGCCACAGGAGCTGCTGAAACAGTTCTACTCCACTATCATTGAATCTGTCCTCTGCACGTCAATAACTGTCTGGTTCAGCTCAGCTACCAAATCTGACCTCAGAAGACTACGGAGGGTAGTCCGGACTGCTGAGCAAATCATTGGTACAACCCTCCCCACTCTCCAAGAACTGTACTCATCCAGAGTGAGCAAAAGGGCTGGCAAAATCACTCTGGACCCCTCACATCCAGCACACTCCCTCTTTGAACTGTTGCCGTCTGGTCGACGCTACAGAGCTCTGAGCACCAGAACGGCCAGGCACAGGAACAGTTTCTTCCCTCAGGCAATCCATCTCATGAACACTTGACAATAAACGTGGAACACACAACACTATTATACATTATTTATTTAACACACATACTTATTTACATTTCAAATTTGCATATATCATACCTGTAGATACATAATTGTCTATATTATTTATTGTGTTTTTGCTTTTTTGTACATTGCCTATTTTGTATATTTGTATATTATTCTTTTATTATCTGTGTCCTGTCCTGTTGCTGTCTTTCTGTTGCACTGTGGAGCTTCTGTCACTATAACAAATTCCTCGTACGTGTAAACATACCTGGCAATAAAGCTCATTCTCATTCAATTAGCAAACTGTTCCACACAGCTCTAAAATTTATTCACATATGCATATAATTTTGCCAGATGTTAGCAATGAACATAAAACCCCCACCAACCAACAAAAACCAACAAATATACTTTATAAAAATATATTTAGAAAATATATATATTTTAAAACCTCTATTTTTTTATAAATATTTTAACATTTGAATGATTCCTGTATGGTAGTTGTAAGTAGTTTATCAGAGGAAAAATTCTACTTTGAACTTCTTTGAAGTTAACAGTGCTTCCAGTGGAATCTTTTTTTATGTTTTTTTTTTCTCCCCACCACAGCTTGCCATCTTCACAGACCTAGCTGAATCTGTGGTGTGGTTCTTTTCCTAATCATGTGATTACCAGACGTCCCACCTCTGAAAAGAGCCAGAGTGTGGGAGGCTATGGGAAAAACCTCTGTCCCTGTATGCCATGTGTGCGTCACGCTCCGTACGAGCAGCGGAGACATGTGATACCATGCCCAGCGTTTGATCTTCCTCTTCTGTATCTGGTTTCCAGGGGCTCCCAGGGGAAAAGATTACAGCATATCTGGCAACCCTGCCAATGCAGTGATGGGATACATGGCTTGTACTGCACACAATCGTCTATGCGTGTAGGTTCGTGTCGGGCTGTTAGATAGGGGTGCGATAGCCATTGTTGTTCGCTCGGGTGCGATGGTTATGCAACAACACTGAACGAAAGTAGGAAAGCTGATCAAGGAACTGCTGATCTTATCTGATCACATTGAGATTCAGGTGACCGTGTTGGTGGCTGTGCTCTAGGTGTTGCATAAACAATACTGAGGAAAGATGTTGTGGGATCAAATCCCAAGGGAAATACGTGCAGTATGAACTCCCATGATTAACAACACTGAGCCGGAGTGGTGTTTACTTATTTATGGCTTAGCTCCTGATTTCCCAGCATCACCCTGCTGTTTAGAAGGCTGCGTCTGTCCCAGTGGACTGGGTCATTAGGGAATGTTTTCAGCCATCTAGAAACCCGAGTCCGTGCGAAGTTTTTAAAGTGCATGGTCACTCGGTTGTTATAAATGTAACTTAGGCAGAAGTGAGTAATGCTTTAGCTCTCTTCCAATGCAGCACTTTAAATAAACTTCTCCACAGATTTGGAACGCTCTACATAGGCAACAACTTGAAATGCACAGGAGATTTGACTGTTGGATTTCAATAGAGTTTGACAATTCAGTGTAGTAAGCATAATTAGTGTGCAGTTAGTAACTTTTAATATGCACAGAAATACATTTCACAAACAAAATATATAAAAAAAAAAGTGGAAAAGTTTTTTGTATTGAACTTTATCTAAATTTTATTTATGCTTTTAGGAATTGGATGAATGGATGGATTTTAATGAAATCAATTATATTTATAGTTGAAATTTCTGACCTTGTGAATATGAAGTTTCAAGATTTCAAGACATGCTTTTTGATTAATAAACTTTCATTTGTCGATTAAAATAGAGTCCAGAAATTAAAAATGGAATCCAGAAAAATTAAAATGGAAAAACATCTAAAGAGTCCAAAGACTGAGACCACTAGTGCGTAGCTTATATTGTGCATGCTTTTCTTTTCTTTCTTCTTTTAATACATTTATTTAATATGGAGGTTATATTATTATTGTATGTTTTGAATGAAATATTGGATTACATGAAATATTTAAATATTTTAGAATACTAAAAATGTCGTTTTTTTGCCATGTTTAAATGTCGAAAATCCCAGCTGCAGTTTTGTTTGTGTGATGTCTGGTATTTATGGAGTTATGTAGCTTCATAGGTTGTCGTTCTGCTTTTCAGGCTTTGCCTTCAAGGGCTGTGTCAAATCATTCCAACCCGTTCATGTATGTTCATGTCCAAGTCACACTTGGCCAGTGTTATGCTGTCCAGGGTCAAGAGGCCACCAAGGTTCTTTCGTTAACAAACAAAAGATTTGTAGATATTCGCTAACACCCATCATCTTCAAAGGTGCTTAAATTGAGTCTTTACTAGCTTTTCCATTTTGTTCCACATCCTTTTAACCAACAGCAGCTGTCAAGTGTATTAAAGAGAGTGCCTGTGCCTGTTTCAAAAGAAGTTCAGGCAGATGTTAGGGGAGACATGGTGTCATCATTTGATCGAAAAAGTCATCCCAAACCCATATGACTGACTTTTTTTCCATGTGACACAAAAGGAGAAATTTTGAAGAATGTTCACACTGCTCTTTTCCATACAGCGAAAGCATGCAGTGACTAGGGGCCCTGTGATTTCTGCAACATTTGGATGCATAATTCAGTAGTATGATGTCCAGTACACTCAAATAAATCACAGTATGAAATAAAACGTGAAGAAAATACTAAAAATAAAATGCATTGCTATTGTACACAGCAATAACTTCACAAAGTAATAATAATAATATAATCATTAAATTGTTAGTTTCATGCCTTCATTTGATTACCGCTATTTTTGATAGTACATTTGTGTTAAATCATAAATCTAGAAAAATTAAAACCAAAAATATAGAATTTGAAAAAAAACAAAAAAAAACAGATAAAACATCAGCCCTTTTTTAATTAATTGGACATGCTTTTTGATTACAAAAATGTAATATAATCATTAAAACGGAATCCAGAAAATATTATAGGACCTAAAGTGAACATAAAAAGCACCAAAAAAAGTTAATATAACCGATGCACTACATTTTGTCGTCTTAAGCGGTAAAGGTGAATAGGTTTGTGTGGGGAATATAGGAGAATTATATTGCATATTCAAACTTGTTCACAAGAATATCTTCCACTGACGTCAAATCTGGTGCGTCAAGTTTGAATATGTGATTTAAAGGGATAGTCCTTCAAAGAATGTCAATTCTGTCATCATTTACTCACCTTAATGTCATTCCAAACCTGTATGTTTTTCTTTCTTCTGTGGAACACAAAAGAAGATATTTTGAAGAATGTTGGTAACCAAACAGTTTCAGCTTCCATTGACTTCCACAGTATTTTTTGTCCATATGGAAGTCAGTGGGACCCCAAATCATTTGGTTACCAACATTCTTCAAAATATCATCTTTTATGTTCCATAGAAAACAGTCAGTAGTTTTTGAATGGGCTGTCCATTTAATGTCTCTCAGATCTCATTCTGTCCGTCATTCTCAAAGTAAAGTTTCATTATTTTGGATTATATGCCACCCCGGCTGCAAATAGAGGCATCTGTCACTTATGATTACTGGTGCTCGGTTTCTAGGTTTCCAGACAGTCCATACCTGCTGTCTTCCCCTGGGTCTGGCCGTTCCTCACCTCCATTGTCCACCAGGCCGCTCTGTCTCCATGGCTCTCGCTGGGCCTCCTGCACCTCACAGTGCCAACAAACGGCTAAATCCTGCATGGCTAAACTCTGCAGGATAATCTGCTTAAACACAATTGCTGTGGACCCCAGAGAGTGTGCAGCGGGAAGCAGCTGGTCCATACAGACACACATGCTTCATACATCATATGATGGACTGCAGAGGTCTCAGGCTGTGGAGCCTGAGAGAGACACATTGTGATGAAGTGTTTTTAATCTGAAAGCATGCTTAGCGTGCCGTTTTGCCACCACTGGGCTTGTGTTGTCTGGACGTAGTGATGTGGAAGCAGACTGGTCCTATTCATAGCTCCAGCTGATGGATTTGTGATGCTCCAAAGCTAGAAAACACTTTTAAAGCTTGGTGTTTTGATGGACAGAAGAAGAACTATATCACAGTATTTAACAAATTGGTTAGGGCACCAAAACTTTTATTTTTAGTGTTTAGGTTAGTTGATTAAAATCTGCTAATGCAAAGTAATTTAAAAAACTTCATCAAAACTTAATTTTGTGTAGTAAATGTAGTAGAGAAATTTTGTATCAGATATTCAGAAATTCTCAAGCGTTATTTTCTATTTTATTTAGTACTATTTTAAATTAGTTTAAAATTTTATTTTTTATTAAAAATATTTTTAAAATATTTGGTAAACTTTTTAATGTTATATATTAAATGTACATGTGCATATGTGTATATTATGTGTATATATATATATATTTTGGTAAATGTCAATTTTTTTTTTTTTTGCATAATATGTGAATATGATCTAAAACAGACAGACGCATGTATATAAATATGTTGTCTGGTCACATATTCATTTTCATATTTGTTGTTGTATCATGTAACCCTAACCTCAACCCTAACTTAATACATTTCAGTTCATACAAAACTAGATCAAGTCTATTCAAATATCTGATTCCATTCGATTTTTGTTGTAGCCTTCATTAAATGGATATATTTTGTCAAAGAAGGTTCATTGAACATAATTATTTAAGAGCAAGATGATGTTCAGCAAAGACCAAAGTGAATGGCACAGCAGGGCGAAGTGATATTTCGAGCGCTCCTGAGAGACGAGAGCGAGGAAATAAAGGACGAGAGTGCTCTTGTTGCCTGAGGTGCCTTCAGCTGAGAACACCTCATGCTTTTAGCGCTCAGTTTTGTATAGCACAAGCTGCAGGGCCCAAAAGAACAGTTGTTACAGCGGGTTGTTTTTGTGGCTACGTTTAATTTAGTGGTTCACATAAGGCTACATACACAGGATGTGCATTATTGCCCTTGTTGTTTTGAATCTATGCTAGCTGCAGTGTTAGTTATGCAGTTCATTGAAGCATGTATGTTCAATTTTTTAACATTGTTTTATAGTCAAGCAAAACCTGGGCAGGTACAAAGACTCTGGCTATTATCATTGTGATCATGGGACTGTCCCTGCAATTATTGTTCTGAAAGTCATTTTGATGCACACCCTGAATAACTACCTCTCTGTGTTTGTAAACAAAGGCATGTGGCGCTGAACGAGAGAAACTTCATCACCTGCCCAATGACGGCAAGTCAAGTACGAGAATCACAGCTAATTTGAGCCCACGAGGGACTGGTCATGGAACAAAGTGTGCTCACTTCATAACTGTTCAATGAAACACTGTCATTTGACAGTTAAAGCAGGCCCTGCCTGACTCCTCCTTCACTGTCTCTGACCACATGTTGCTGATATGCACTACCAACTTTACATAAGGTGCATCTGTTAATGTATGAATGTAGGATTCTCAAAACCTATTATTCAATCAATAATTTAGGGAATGTCCTTATTTTAATGTAGCTTTTATATTCATTTAATAAAAGATTCATTCATAATAAACTTATGGCTTCTTGTCTTTAATTTTTGAAGATCTATCTATTTATCTGTCTGTCTGTTTATCTGTCTGTCTGACTTTTTTTATCTGTCTGTCTGACATTTATCTATCTATCTGTCTGTCTATTTATCTGGCTATCTGTCTGTCTGTCTGTTTGTCTGTCTGACATTTGTCTGTGTATCTATCCATCTATCTGTATGTCTGTCTGTCTATTTATCTGTCTGTCTGTCTGTCTGTCATTTTTTTCCATCTGTTTGTCTGTCTGTCTGTCTGACATTTGTCTGTCTATCTATCCATCTGTCTGTCTATCTATCCATCTGTCTCTCTGTCTGTCTGTCCGACTGACTTTTCTGTCTTATCTCTGTCTGTCTGACATTTATCTGTCTGTCTGTCTATCTATTGTCTGTCCTCGCCCCCAAGATGTTTTGAAGCGTGAGCGAGCGTGTGTGCGCTTATGTGAGGGTGCGTCATAAAGCGTCTGGCTGTCACAGCCCTGTAATTATCTGAGGTGTAGGTTTCAGATGAGCAGCGCCACACGCGAGCGAGTCCTGCACTAATGTCATGTAACAGTGGAGGAGCCGGTTTCTGTTTTTCTCTCAAATCTTTTTAATCTCCTGTTTGTTTCACTTCATACCCCTCAAAGGCCTTTTTTTGTTTGCAAGTGAGCATATAGATTCAGTCCTCAAACGGCTACATATCCACACACTGTTTGCCATCAATTGCAAGGCGAATTCGTAATTGTGTGCCGTTCTCAGCGTGTCTGCCTGCTAAGTCAACATGAAGACCAGCATAGGAAGGGCTCCATTCACACACAGGTCATGTGAAAAGCTGATTGATTACTTTGAGTTAGTCTTATCATCAGTCTTGTTCAATTTAGACACACAGACCTCACACTTTCACTGGCTCACTTCACCTCAATGCTGTTTAAAGCTTGGAGAAGAGCCAGTACCCCAGGCCACCCATCCAAAGCATCTTTAATGGCTCGAATTAACGTTAAACTGAATATTAATCACTGATTATTAGCTAAAATAGTTGTTGTTGTTGTTGTTTAGCATATTACTACAACAAATTGTACTCAGTGTTACTACAAATTAAAACTAAAAACTAAGAGGTAAACTGTAAAAAGATTTTAGAAATTAGAAATCGCAAGTATACTTTAATTAAATTTTGAAATCTCTTCAAAATTTAATTAAAGTTTACTTGCTATTTCGATATAGTTATTTGTGGAATGTACTTGCAATTCATGAATAAAATAGTTTCGGCCAAATATTTTTCAGCGTAGACCAGATTTTCTGAAGAAGTTGTGGGTGGTTGCCAGATCATCGCTCTGCAGTTGTTAAGGTGTTTTGAGTCTTTTTAATGTACTGTTATGTGGATATAGTGTTCTGGATGGTTGCTAGGTTGTTGCTAGGTTGTTCTGAGTTGTTACTATTGGTTAAGTGGTTGAGAAGTTGTAAGTGACTGCTAGGTGGTTGCTGTTGTGTTTTAGGTGGTTGTTAGGATGTCGTGGGTGGCTGCTGTGTGATTGCTAGGGTGTAACCGGACACTTTTTTTTATTTTTTTACCTGTATTGATTCTAGTAGTATTTTTCCAATTCACTTTCATCAGAATGATTTTAGAAAATTCCTCAATAAAGACTTCTAAGCCTTTAACAAGCTCAACCAGCTCTGAAATGAATCACAACATTACAAATTTGATTTGAAGAAAAAAAAATCTGGATAAAAGACCAAAGGTCCTCTTATAGTTAATTAGGGAATGAGCTATAATTCCATGAATCACTGCAAATGACTGATTGATCCGTTATAATTGATACTCATGGTACATTTTTTTTCTTTGGCGAATAGAAAATCGAAAAGAACAGCATTTATTTGAAATGGAAGTCTTTTGTAAGATTATAATTGTATTTTTGTTTTTAATAAGGTTTTAATGAGATCAAAATTTTTGATACCATAGAAATTTCATAATTCTTGTCACCAGTGTCAATATCACAAAATACTAGCCTAGATTAAGAAAAAAAACTCAAGGTCACTGAAGACAAGTAAACAGTTAGCAATTTAATAAGAATAAGAAACTAGCCTACAAGTAATAGGACAAAAAACTACAGTAGAACAAATAAATGGTACATACATTGTATAAAGTAATCAAATGCATACAAACACTGCATATTCTTCACTGTGTAAATTATATATTTTTTTCTTATTAAATTTGCAAAAGTGATTTAGTCAAGAACAGTGAGAGATTTTCTCTCTTTTGTTGTTTGATTAACATGAATGACAGACAGCAGGAATATTAGACTGCTGTCACTTTAAGAGCTACCCGGATCCAGTGTACTGTTACTGTTAAGAGGATACTTGCAGTAACAGCCATTTTGACACACAAAAGTTTGTGTATTTAAACGTTCAAGGCCTATAAAGCGGCAAAAATTACTCCGTTCAGTACTCTATGAGCAACGTTTTCATGTGCGCATGTGCTTAAACACGTATGCAAATGATAATTTTTCGTAGCACAACAATGTCGTATGAGCATGTAACCATGATAGAGGTGATCCAAAATGTTGACACATTTCTACTGGTTAATCGTGTCTACTGGTATATCGCCCACCCCTAATATGTATGAGGAAGAGGTTTTTTCAAGAATGTAGAATGCATTGCTGTTATAAGAAATTCTCTCATACACACGTGTAAGAGGCCCTCTGAGTGTGTCACAGTCCTTGAGTGATCCTGCATACCTGTGTCAAACCACTCCCACCCATCACCACATAATCTATTAGCGTAGTGACCTATTAAGTCAAGGAATGCTTTGAGTGAACCTCCATGACCTTGTAATGGCTGAGAGCCACTAGTTCAGGATCAAAGCTGGATGGTTTGCTGCTCCTAAACCTGCCTGTGCACAGAGGTCAGCTTTGTTTGTATTTGAGAAACATCCCTTTCCTCCTCTCTCTAATTGGCTTGTTAATGTGACGCACTATTTATATTTCATCACGAGAAACTTATTAAAGATATTGTTTGTAATGACCATGTATGGGAAAACAAAAATCTGCTTTGGTCCAAGGTTGGATCTTGTATCGCGGTTTGCTTAAATGAAAATGAATGTCATTTACAGTGAGTTTAAAGTTACAATTTACCCAAAAATCGGTGGAAAATGAAGAAGATATTTTGAAAAATGTTGGTAACCAAACATTTTCAGGTCCCATTGACTTCCATAGTATTTTTTTGGAAGACACAGATCGGTTCAAAATCACAGATCTGTGATATTTATCTTGTTCTCTTTTTTTTTTTCTCACATCTTATTTTTCATCTCAAGTGTTTTATTTTTGTCCATACTATAGAAGTTAATGGGACCCAAAACCATTTGATTACCAACAATATTATGGAAGTCAGTGGGATCTGAAATTCATACTATGTTGGTAACTGAATGGCTTCAGATCCAACTGACTTCCATAATATTTTGAGGAAGTCTGTGGAACTCAATGGGATTCGAAAATCTTTGAAGTGAACATTCTTCAAAATATCTTTCCTTTCTGTTCCATATAAGAAAGAAGCTCATTCAGGTTTAGAATGATATGATGGTGAGTAAATGATGACCAGGTTTAATTTTTGGGTGGAATATCCCTTTAATTCTGACTTATTCCAATATGATCCAGTTTCCTGAGGTTTCCAGGTCATTTGGTTTTTCGCCGAAGGCCTAACGGAAGTGAAGTGTATATATTCAACCTGTTTAAAGCAGATACCTTCAGGCCAACATGCTATGTTGTGTTTATAGGTGCTTTTATTAGGTCAAATGGCAGTTTTCATGTACTTGTTTGGGTCGGGACAGATGAGAGCTGGTCTCGGTTCTGTCCTAATGTCGTAGGCCAGGATGTAATTTGTCTCCCTGCTGTTCTCAGAAGTGGCTCTGACAGCACACGTTAGAAACACGTTAACATCTGCCCGGGCCATGTTTAAAAGCTAAGGGGCTTAAAAACAAAATAGTGGCAAAATTGTGAGTTCTGCAGGTTCCTTGGAATAAAAGGAGGGAAAACCAGATGTAACAAGAGACTGAATTTCTGGTTTTCTCTTTCAAAATAACCTGCACACACACTTCAGCTTCATTCTGTTCCTCTCATTTCGTCAGTGCATTTGGGAACCATTCTACAGGAAAGGGCGAAATGCCATCTGCTTCCCGAGATTCATATTATGGGATGTTTGAGTGTTAAAATGAGCATCCGGCGCATTCATTTTGACTTTCACTCTTTCAGCTGACTCTTGTTTCTCCAGACAGATTTAATGAGTTAACTCATGATATCACCTGACTGGATTTATCATGCTAATCTGTTCTTTTTTTTGGTTGGTTTTTTTGTTCATGTAATCAGAACCACAATTAGTTTTGATGCAGGTTGTGAGTAGTTTTGAAAACAATAAACACATCATCTGTCAGCATGCACTTATTCGTTTCTCCTCAGGGTCAGATGAAGAATGCATAAGCAATTAGCTAATTCTTCAAACCATAACTTGATAGTTGTTATGAAATTAAAAACCATAATCGTTCTTCCTCCAGGTTTCGACCAGATGTCAATGAATGCGATGTAAAATCAAAAAATGCGACTTTAGTCCTGTTATGCAATTAAATATGCTTGCATCATGGTTATTTGCCGCCAGGTCGCATACAGGCTAACATTATTGACTCTGATTTGAGATTATGATTGTTGACAGGTAAATTGGAAGCAAATTCGGTTTTTTTTGTTCTCCAGAGCAAGTGCCCCGACTTGTTCTGCAGAAAACCTGTTCAATGCCCCCTGAGTTTTCCTCCGCCCTGTGTGTTTTCGATTTGAGACTGTTACTGTAGTGCAGACGGAGCTCAGCGTCAAGCACAGGTGCTCTGGGAAAACACAGGAAGTGTGTGAGGCTTGTCGTAATGTCATCTTGAGAGCGTTTCTGCATTCGTATTTAACTGTTGCACTCTTTTATTTAACCGTTTTGAGTCACAATAAACACGCTCAAGTTAAAAGTAGTTCAGCTTTCTTCAAAAAGTAGCTGTTTCACTGCCCTGCAACAACAAAAATAGGCCAATAAGAATTGCTTTAAAAAAAAAAGTCGGAATTGTGAGAGAAAATCGGAGGTTCCTTTTTATTTTTTTATTGCTTGACGGAAATGTGCTTCCATAAATAACACATTTTTACATAGAACGTGGGTTCTACTTCACTGCATTTTAATTATTCTTCTGAGGAACATTGTGTCTCAGCTAAAACTTGTTTCCTCATCGACTGGGTTTGTCTTTGGCTGTCACTGGGGTCAAGGCAACGGGCCAGATGAGTTTACCTTTTGTAAATGAGTAATCCTTATTACAAACTCACATTCCTTTAATGTAAATCACTGCGATTAAATGCAGAGAAATAAACGCGTTATTGTGAACGACCTTTTTATACAACAAATCCCTCCCCCACCATCTCTTCCCACATTCAAAACTCCATTAAAACAAACATCAGTTTATCCCTTATTTTTTCTCATTTTTTTCTGTTTCTATTATATTGTTTTCTTCTAGTATCATTTTTATTATTATTTACAAAAGTGTTCCAAGCATAATCTGAGCGAAAATACTCTATCAGTCCTGATACAATGCCAAGTAATGTTAAAAAAAAGTCACATGGCAGAACAGGTGGAAATAAATTCATCTCTATGAGTAATATAGCCAGATTCTCTGCTAGCTTTAATATTTTCACCATGCCGTCTGTGTTCTCTGTTTGGAATTGAACTAAACTTCGCTACCGGCCGATCTTAATCTTCTCTTGAGGCATTGCCCGAGGAAACTATTATTTATAATCTTCTTGTGCAAGTCACATGAGGGCGTTTAATGTCTCAGAGAGATTTCAGCACTCAATCTGCATGTGCATGTGCATTTGTGTCATAGCAATTACAGAGCTTTTCACTCTGTGTATTTTGTAACATCCATCCTTCCAAATGTTCAATGTTTCATGTTATGAAACATCCATCCATGTGTGCTCTCTCAAAACCTTTCTATATATATATTTATATATATATATATATATATATATATATATGTATATATATGTATAGCTTACATGAACTGTCATGACACCTTTCATTCCTTTTCCATGCAAACATGTTTTTATCTGTATTTTTTTATTTTTTATTTTGCTGAGATTGTCCCAGGCAGGTGTGTGTGCACCTGTGTGTCTGTGCACACCTGGGTGCTGTAATATGCTCAGCAGCTCTGTGCTAATTGAACAGTGCTTCATTCCCAGCTGCTGAATATATAACAAGTTCATCAGCTGACACTATGACTGAACGTACTGAAACCTGTTAGTGCTGCTTCACTACTGACTGAATATCATGGAAAAGCAGGAATTCACCTTTGCAGATGTGGGAAGGGCAGGAAAACACCTTCAGTGTTTAATAGTTTTGCTGAATGACGTCATCAAAGACACATGTTGCTCACCGAGTTAATATATAACATTTAATATATATACACTACTGTTGAAAAGTTTGGGGTTGGTAAAAATTTTTGTTTTTGAAAGAAGTCTCGTACAGTAAAACAGTACAGTAAAAACTGTATTTTGGGTGAATATTACTACAATTTAAAATATCTGTTTTCTATTTTAATATATTTTAAGATGTCATTTGTTTCTGCGATGTAAATTCTCATCAGTTGTTACTCCAGTTTTCAATGTCATATGATCCTTTAGAAATCATTT
This sequence comes from Tor tambroides, assembly GCA_021397915.2. Lineage (NCBI taxonomy): Eukaryota > Metazoa > Chordata > Actinopteri > Cypriniformes > Cyprinidae > Tor > Tor tambroides. Next base: position 35,876 of record JAFVLL020027283.1, read on the forward strand.
TAATATACGTATTTGCTGCTCATGAAACATGTATTATTATTATCAATGTTGAAAATAGCTGTACTGATTCTTTTGTGGAAAGCATATTTGATATATTTATATTTTCAGGATTCTTCCAGAACTGTATGTAAAAGTTTAAAAATGTCTGTCAGTCTGTCTCTCTCTCTCTCTCTCTCTCTCTCTCTCTCTCTATATATATATATCAGAAATGGGTGTCTGAAAGAAAGTTACAGACAAAATAAGGAGGTGTTTTGTTTTGGTTGTTTGTAATGGTTGCTTTGGAAACCTAGTTCCTTATCAAGAAAAACCGAATTATCATTCCTTAGGATAAAAGCTGCATAGCCTGTTTTTCTTTAAGTTAAATGCTACATACTGCTAACAATGGCAGCTTCATTCTAGCCTGAGAGGTTCAAATTTGTTCGTTACGCTGTGGTAATCTAAGCTAAATCTAAGACAACAATTACAGCTCATTCCACGCATTAACTTTGATGCTAAGTCCAAAATTGGCACACTTTTTTGCCTTTGAGGTATTTTTTTCATGTGTCAGTCATTCACGCATCACTTCCTGTAATGAATGACAGCGGTTATTGAACGTGCCCCTTCGAAATGAACTTTCTTGTATTACTATCTCGTTGTGAGATGTAATTAAAAGTGCTTAAAGGACTTTTTGAATGACACGTCTTTGATCCTGCCAGAACTGTATGGGGATCTCAATTACGCTCGTGTAATGAGCCTGCGTCGGCTCTGAACTCATAAACACGCTGGGTTATCTTCACAATCCCCTGCTTTTATTTTACACTGATAAACAGGACAATAAATAATGGCAAACAACAGATCTACACTTGTACAATACAGCAGTTCTTGCGATTCCAGGAATAATCCTGAAGGTTTTGTTGAATGTCATTCTCAGCGTGTCGCCTGGTTCAACACGGCCGCTGTTTGTCCCACATTGGCACGCTGTGCTTCCCTGCTCGTCCAGCTGTTCTTGAATCTCTTCCAAACCCGTCAGAGCGGTTGTTTATTTGAAATGGTTCAATCCAATCCAGATTAATGGCGCTTTATCATCTGTCCCCCTCCTCCTCCTCTTCGACTTTAATCACAGAACTCACTGCTGCCAGACCCAGAATTGTCCCCTTTTATATGACTTCTGATGGATTTGCTTCATTTTAAATGGCTAATTATTTATCAACAAATAAACTGCTCTATTTTAGAGCATAAATCATAGAGCCTAAACAGAGGACTTCTATTCAACTTTAATTTGATGCTTAAAGTTTGTAGAGGTCGAACATGAAACACTTTTTTTCTTTTTATACAATAGCCTCTTTTATCTGGGAGCTGACATATTAGGGCTTTTCCAAATGTCATAATTCATCTCTTAAAACTCAATTGAGAATGAAGTGGGAGGGTGGTTCTTTCCCTTTTCTTCCTCTGTTTTAAAACATCACATTTAAGGCTTAACTCTTAAATCCTCTTCATACAGCACAGAATCCCTGAACTCGGTGACTCTGCTGCATTGCGTTGGATGGATGCCCTGCCCGAACTTAAGAAACTCTGTTGGTTATGATGCTGAGGTCACACTGGAGAAAAATGAATGGTTTCTGGCATGTTTTAAGTGAGTATATGACTGTTTTATAATGCATTTGTACTACACTTCATTTTAAAGTTTGATTCTGAAGTTAATTCTAATTCATATAAAGATATAATTAATAAATCACCCACGAATTTAGATGAAATGCTACAACAGCATTCAAAAACATTGAAATTCCAGCATGTTTAGAAGATTTGGTTTAATTGGAACTGTCTTGTTGAAATCGCTTCCGTCTTTCCCTTTACTGAGAGCAAACAGGGATTCAAGCATCAGCTCCTCATAAGTATAAATAAACAGCGGCACGTCGCACGCACATTTGATTCCCACAACTTCATTTCCCACAGCTCAGGATGTTTTCTGGTTATGCAAATTGATTCCTCGAGTAAAAGCTGTTAGTGAATCGTTCTAATCAGTCAGCTGGTGAACATGGAAGTGATTAGCACATAGTTGCTCAATCCAGATATTTGATCTGCCTAAATATTGTACAGTAAATAATTCTCAAGACCCCATTAAATCAAGATTAGAGTTTTGTGGTTTTTAGTCCGTGTGCATTAATTCTAGGAATTCTAGATGCTAAACATAAAAAAAATATGTTTTTGAATATTTTTCTTCTGGTTAAACTGACCAAAAATACTGATGACTCATCCTGAACGACACAGTTTTTTGTCCAATCAGATGCTTTATAGAGTCAGAATGCCACGCCCCCAACACCACCTGCAACTGACTAGCAAATCATGGTTCATGTTTGTGCCTTAACTACAGCTGCACTGGTCAGATTTCTTCCTCTGTTAAAAAGGACATGGATGGGGGATATTGAAAGGCTCATGTTTTTATTTTTTAAAAGCCAATAGACTTCAGATGCATCAGCTACAAACTATAATGTTTTATTCGCTTATTTCTAGAGAACAACTGATTAGATAAAAATCAGTGTAGTGCACGATGAGTCTTCAGTATTTTTTCCAAGAAGAGAAACAAGGTCAATTTTGAATATATAAAATTTGGGAAGCAATGAACCCCACAAAATTCTAATGCTAGCTTTTACACATAAGGCTACGGAAAACAAATACATACTGTTGGTATTGCAACATTAGTCAGCACACAGTGGACATCTCAGTCTATGCATTGGTTAGTTCGTTATAATTTGGTAAGCTGCACCTTACAAGCTGTTTTCCATGTGTATATGTGAGGCAATTAGAGAGTGAGGCGATCATAACACTACACTGGTATAATTTACATGCGTTCCTCTCTTATAAAGAGAGAACATTCGTGAAATCAATAGAGGCGAAATGTTCCCTGAGTTCGCGCCGTATTGAATGATTCTAAATCGTCTTGTCACACAAGTGACTCGCAAACAGGTGCGTTATCCGAGTCCTGGCTGTGCATTGAACTCAATCCGGTGTCCGAATCATCATCATTGGCGCATGTTTTGGACAGTCCCCTCGCCTGCTCTACCCAAACATTGTCTACTGAAGGCAGTTGTTCGGTTTCTCCCTCATCTTTGCTGTCTTCCGCCTGTTTCTCTTCCAACTCGTCTAATCTGTGAACCTTTTCGAGCAATTCCCTCAACTCCTTTTCTTTCGCGTCCAAAAGCTCCTGACTCATATCCAAGTCGCTCTTCACCGTCTCCAGATCGGTGTTCAAGCGCAGCCCGATGTATAAACTCGTATCCAGTTGCGTTTTGATCCTCTCCTCCTCTAATTGGAGTTCATTGTCTGTCAGGAGGTCCGGCACCACTGGGACCGGCTCCTCGGGGACCGAAGTCACCTTGAGAGCCGTTTCTTCTCCACTGCTCTCCGCGTCTTTGTTGGAAAGCTCCTCCTGTCGCCGTCTCATCCACCTGTGGTTGAGTTCTTCTTGTATTTCACCTGCAAGTATCTCCATCAGAGCCTCCCTCTCGGCCAGTTCCTCCTGAAGTTGGATGACTTGGTCGCAGCGTGACGCGTATTCCTCAAACTGCGCAAAGGACGCGTCCGGATGCGCGCTGGAGTCGCTATCCAAGCCTTGGTCGAGCAAATAAGTGTCCTGCACGTAGTTTACGCCGTGTATTTTCATTCTGTCAAAGTGAACTTTCGATTCATACGTCTCGATTTCACCATCCAGCTCTTTTATTCGCTGTATCTGCTGTCGGATAGTATGATCCTGCGAAATAATGAGATGGACGAGCGTTTCCATTTTCTCCGCAGATGATTTGTCTTTTGAAGCCTCCTCTTTCTTCCGATTGATTTTGTCCAGCTTTCTAAAAGCCTTCCGCACCATCCTCCGCTGTTTTTCCTGTGAAATCTGCATGGTGGCTCTGGTAGTGCAAGGGCTCTCTTTGCTGAGCACGACCCGCGCCTCGGCGCTCCTCGGTCCGCTGTTGGGCAGCGACGCGTCGCTCCTGACCAGGACGAAGCGCACGTTCTCCTGCTCTTCGCCCCAGGCGCTCCACAGCCGCAGGATTTTGGTTTTATTCGGTAGAATCCGCTCAAAACCCCTCCATTTCTCCACGATACAGTACGACTGTGGAGGACCAGTGAGCATCGCGCCTTTCTGGAAGTTCTGGTCCTCCAGCAGCACTTTCACTACATCCGCGCAGGTGGTGCGTCTGGACAGTCCGGACACCAGCTTCTCCTCCCGACATACCCACACCGAGATTTTGCTCTCCTCTTGTTCCATGATAATTCACATCGAGGTCCGCGAAACCGGTTTTACTTTGCACTCTCACATTGATAAAATGTTACACGCGGTAAAACTTTATGAGCTAGACAGACGAGTCGTCACCGCGCGCTGAGAGTTGTGTTTGTCTCTGCACTACAGCAGCAGCGTGTTTCTGAGCGCTCAGGCACCGCCCACCGAGTCTCAACATCACATGACATTAAACTCCAACTTCACTCATTAGATAATAATGCACTCATAAACACATGCTGCGAATATATGAACTAGTTGTCACTTTTTCACTCCGTTTTTATGATATTGTTTTTGAAAGCATTTCTGTGTAAGCAAAATGCATCTGAACATTTCCAACACTACTGCACAGGGAGAAATAGATTTCACTGAACATATGTTGACCAATAATGGGGCATGTTGTCACACTAATGGAATCTGCCATTAAACCGCCTATGTAGGCGTTTCAGCGAAATGTAAACACAAAAAACAACCATGAATCACAAAGCAATTTTGAAACACCCCAAATTGTAACTAACACACAAATACTGAATCTTTGTTTTGACTAACAAGCATTGTAATTCAAGGTTTTCCAAATTGGGGTTCATCAACCCCTGGAGGTATTAAGCGTACAAAAAGCTAATAATTGCTTAATAAAAATGTAAATAAGTAAATGAATAAATAATACTAAATAAATGAAAAATACAAAAATCTGGCTATAAATGTTGACATTTTATTAGTTTACCTGCATGCCATATTCAGGTCAAAGAGGTTTGGCTGACCAAAACATTTGGGAATCCCTTGTTATTAAACTGCATAAATATGTACCATTTAAAACAAATGACAACTTGCCCCAAGGAGAAAATAACTTGCATGACACAAAATACCCTGGTCCACATGAAACATTATATAACCTATAATCTTTGTTAATATTATTGGTGTTACTAGTTCTTTAAATTGCTAGTACGTCCATTGATGACGTAATGTACATTTTATAAAATATGAGATTTAGACCATACTGTAGGCCTAAGCCTGTAAAGTACTTCACTGGAAGGAGGTTTATTATTGTTAGTCTGAAAAAGGTCAGTGACTGTAACGTAAATCACTACACTGGTTTTGTCCAGCTGTGCGTAAACGGATGTTCAGATTTCCCATCGGTCAGTGCGGATTTAGGCTGTAATATCCCCAGACAAGAGAGGGCAAAAGACAACTTTCCTGGGGAAATAAGCCGTCAGGACTATATCCAGAGTTCTGTTGTGCTAATGTAGACCTGTCGACATATGTCTGCTGATAATAATAACAATAATAATGTTATAATAAGCTGTATACACACACACACACACACACATATATATATATATATATATATATATATATATATATACACATACACACACACATACATACACATTAATTATACATATAGACAAGATTTAAAGTGCCTGTTAGTAATAATTTAACAAATAATTTAATATTACTGTTAAATGTAATATTTAGCAAATTGAAAATGAATGAAAAATAATGAATTTTTCATAATGTAAATTATAATGTTGTGATCTCTAAATTCAGTTGTAGCATTTAAAACCAATGATTTTTTTTTTTTTTTAACTGTTGTAATTCAATTAGACAAAATAATATAGAATATATTATTAATGAGCCATTAATGAGCTATCAACCATATCATTGAATTTGTTCTTTAGCTGGTCCAGCGCTCAATGATCAGTGACAAACAGTAATATATAATAATAACAACAACAACAACAATATTAATACTATACTAATAATAATACCAATAATAATATGTGATTGTTAATAATAATAATTTTAACATTTTTATATTCTATATAATCCCGTTCATTTAATTTGTATTCAATTCTATTTTGTGAAAATGAATAAAGTGATTGCGGGAAACAGGGTAGTGTAGCGTGTCATTATTTACAATGTACTGCCACCTAGTGGTTGTAAGAAACATTACATATTATTTAACAAAAAAGTACAGCAGACTCGAAAACAAGACACGTGTCATTTATACTGGTAAAATACTTTTCTCAAAAACAACGTGTGTGTAAACAAATATGCTGCTAATTACTTGGCGCAGGAGAGAAAATAGAAACGCTAAGCAAAACAGTTTGCAGTACAAACACTAAAAGTTTTTTTTTTTTTCATTTTCATCCCCTCAAGGAAAATATACACAACTGAAAACAATTATTTGACATGAGTCCACCTATTAAAAAAAGCTACCAAGCTCAACGTTTCAGTGCTCTCCAGACAAAAGTGTTCTCTTACTGAAAACAAACAGACAAGAACTGCCTCAAATACATTAGTGTTCTCTTTTAATGCTCTTTTTACTAACAAATACTCTGCAAAACGTGTAAAACATGGCAGACAAAAACAAAACAAAACACAATCTTGTGTGGTAAATAAGACTGAGATCGACAGTTTGATTCAGATTCAGGAGTCATTTCACCCAGAGTAATGTCGGGGTCTCCTCATCAGTCTGCTTGTCATTGTGATTAAAGTCACTCGATGCCTTTGTGTTCATGAAATCCTTCCGCTATATACATGACACCATAACGAACTTCTCTCTCAAGGTAGATAAGAAATTCCTGATTCCTACACGAATTAAAACATCCTTCCATCAAAATGAGAGAGCAGTAACACTTTTCTATCAGTTTTAATTATTTTTCTCCCCGCTTTTAAAATGTCAAAGGCATTATGGTGATAGAATCCAAATCTGACTCACTTTTTGTTTTTTTTGTTTTTTTGGTGTCAACAATTTTCTGAGCTGGAAAAACACACAAAAGGCACTTTCAACACCTGTAGCTTTCACTTGGCATGAACATAGAAGTGACAGAATGTGTTTATTTGGTGTACAAGAGAGAGATGTGACCTACTTCGCTTAGACTGGCTTGACAAAAATGTGGGACAAAATACATACTTCATGTGAGGTTATATTACCCTCTTTTACGCACAATTAGACGACGTCTGCGATGATAAACACTAAGGCACGATATGCTTTGGTGGTTTTGCTATGTAAATTCCCTTTCATGTGTAGCCTGTTCTGATATAATGAGAAAAAAATAACGCGTTAGTTTCTTAAAGCTGAAGTGCGTCGCTTTTGCGCCAATAGTGCCGCCTACTGGAATTTCAAAACAGTTTTGAAAACAGTTTTCTGAATATATCATTGATGGAACAGGTAGCCCCGCCCCCAACTCACGCCATTGGTCAAAAATGTGGAATTTTCATAATGCGGCTGAATGTTTAAAGCCATTCGTCGGTTAATTTTCGCGAAAACTATAAGTGGTCTCTGCATATGAAGCTGGGATAGGATTTTAAACCAAAAAAAAAAAAAAAAAAAGACATCAGCTTTAATTGCAAAGAAATTTCACAAATTAATAACTGATTAAGGGTTGAATTTTGTTGTTGTTTTTAAAGTTTCCTATAAGAAAATGATCTGTTTCTTAGTGTTTAATATACTTAACTGTAGGTCACACTGGAACAGCCCGTGTGCAGTGTAAGGCAGGTAGTTCCACATAAATAATACAGTACCTTTTTATGTTCTTTCATTAAAGTTAAATCCACTAAAGGTCAAAAAATACCAGGGGCAAAGTCTTTGAAATGTAGTTCAGCGTGAGAATAAAAAGTTGAACAACAGAAAAAAAGCTTTCATGTACTATGACAATATGATTTTATATAAGCAACGTTCTTTCAAAAACACATTAATGTTGGTTTAAAACATCAACCAAGTTAAACAGACATCTAAACAAAGTAACAAAACCGTACCGTTTCACCCACACGACAGGTTAATGAAAAATAAACACCAAAACACAAGAGATACACAAATTATAATGTAATTATTCATTCCAGACCTCACCCAAAACGTGACAAAAGCCTTCTGGGTGGGACTGACAGAGGCACAGCCACTTAAAACGAGGTCGTGAGTCATTCAAAGGCTTTTCTTAGTCCGTTAGGCTTTGCCGCCCTTGGCGGTCGTCAGCTGTGTAGCCTAAAAGCCTCAGTGAGTATAAAGTCTCCACTGTTCTCTGTGGGTCGCTGACTGTCTGCTTGTAGTGTGAGTCGAGGAGCTTCAGTCTTTGACCAGTCTGTAGATATGATGCTGAGCGCCGTGCTCACTGTTGGAGACCTCGAACACGCAGGCTATGCACAGTAGGGTCTCTTGAGTTTCCCTGTTCGTCACCACCTGTGGGAACAGTGCAGGAATTGAAGCTTTTAGCAGGCGGCAACACAAGATCACATTTGACGCCGAATACAGTGTCATATTTACACGTGCATTTACAAAAGACATGGGAATCGTAGAACCTACCAATAGGATGGTAAAGTTTTCTAGTACGCTGTTCATCATGTATTTCTCAGGCAGGTGCTTGAGCTTATGGATAAAGTTGATCATGTATTCACACATGGGAGACCGGTTGATCTTGTACACAAAGCGGCCGTTCTCAAACCGCGCATACTCCGTCTACCAGAAGAGAAAAAAATGTTTTAATTAAAAATGGTATTTTAAAAAATACTGTTTTCATTTTGTAATTACATATCTAAAATTCCAATATTACATATTAATATAAATATTACATATCATGAATAAATACTATAATACACACACACTATATTTATAATAGTATAAATACTTATTAAAATATAATATTAAATTACTCATTAAAATATAATGTACTAATATTAATATTGTGTGGTTTAATAATTTTATATTAAATTATTTAAAATTACATATATGCAAATCAAGTTACATTATAATTGTATATAAAAATAAATGCATAATTAAAAAATGATTTTCAATATTACAGTATTACAGATAAAACTCTAGAAAAATTGTTTAAAATATTTTTAATGTTATATTAAATTTGATGTATATAAGATTAAATATTACAGTATTTACAATAAATTACGTATAAATAAATAGTGTATTTTAAACAATATTACAAATAAAATATGAGCTTTACAGAAAAAGTAAATGTTATAAAATTATAAAGAAATTAATACTTATACAGCATAAAATAAAACCGTATTTATAGAAAATTGAGTTTACATTCAATATAACAATATTTTGATGTTTATGAACATCTTTTTCTACAAAAGCTTTATTTGACTTATTCATCGTTTATTATTTATTTATCACTCCTCACCTCAACTTTTTCAACCACTTGTTTCCCGAAGGAGCAGACCTTTGTGGAGCAGGTAATGGTCATGTTCTCTGAGCTCTCGTACTGACTGGTTACGCCGTAAAATGCCCCAGAATCCTCCAGGATGTTGCAGTTGAGGTCGGCCTGCGGACACACCAGATAAAAGCTCAGTCACAATGAACAGAACACTGACAAAAGCTAATGTGTTGAATACCACCCCAGGGTTTGCATACAGTTGGATAAATAAATGAGTAATTTGTCAGACACTTAGAAATAAAAGGTGCCTTATGTCAACAGCAAACTCTTTGGGCATTTGAAGCTGTGAATAAAGCATATTCATCAAAGCCACAGACACCTGGAATCACTGGTGGGGGTTTTTCTACAGCTGCATTTAATGAAACTTGTTTGCAAGTTTATTTTAAAACAATAAGTACATCATCAGGCACTGTTGAAAAACATATTATTTTGCACAGTCTCAGGGATTTCAAGGCTATACAATATGATTATTGCATAGAGATAAAAACACTGTATCCTGCTGTTGTCCTAAAACACCCATTAGGCCACCATCCCAAATTAGTCTCATGAGTGTTAACCTCCAGAGAGCGGTGTTTGAATGTACAGGATGTGGTGGTCTGCTCGGCTCATGCGCTTGCACCTGTCGCTCAGAGCGGCAGGTGTTCAAATAAAGGCTCCCTATCAAATCCAGCATCAGCAGTATTAAAGTTTCACATTCAGACCGCTCTGGATTAAACACGCCACTGCTGGCTTTAATCAGACCAGTTCAGCTGCCGCAGGTGACTAGTGCTCTTTTTCAACAGCTGATGCTGAAATCTACGGCTGATTCTTCAACTTTGGGCGCTTTTATGTCATAGGAGATTATTTTTCAAATGTGATTTATGTATAGATTTTACCCAGGTTAGATTTTCAGTCTTAAACTATAAAAAGCCATCATTAAAAAAAAAAGATTATTTATTTAAAGATAAATATTAAAATGCTTAATACATATAAAAATGTAACGTTTATGATTAACGCTTGTATTTAATATAAAAAAATGATTTTTTAAAAATAAATTCAAAATTGCCCATACTTAAAGAAACAACTATCTATTATTAGTTATCGATATTTAAAGTTTTATATTTCACAACATTTAAAAAATTGTAATAGTTAATATTATTATACAGTATGAGACATATTAACATTATTATATATTTTTAAATAAACCCAAAATTGCACACGCTTCAAAAACATTATAATAAGTTTTATACTGGCTATGATATCTTTTAATTTAAACAGTTTTTTAAAAGTTTATTAAAGGTTTTATTAACTATTACATAAAAAAGCCGAAAGTGAAAGTGTGAAGAAATTTAAGAAATTAATCATGAATTATTATAGCAATTACCCTTACTCCAGACATATAAAAGCCATCATAAAAATGAGTTATGTTTAAATTAAAGCTCATATTAGAATTAAAATTAAATATTAACTTTTTTTTTTTTTTGGTTTGTGATTTGTAATGTGAAAAGTATTATTTATTTATTTATTATTGTGAAGCCAAAGCCAAATGTGCCCCTACTCAAAGAGGCACCTCTATTAATAATTTCTTTTTAAAATGTAATTTTTTTTTTATTGAAAATTCTGTATTTTAATATAAAAAAGTATTTATATTAAATATTATTATATTAAGAGCCCAAAAGTTAAAACAAAATGTGTACAAAACTGATGAATTAATTATCAATAATTATATTATTTCATGATTTACTCATTTTAAAGCATATTACATATTAAATGCATTCAGAATATATCTCACCACAATGCAGTAACGCCAATGCACTGTGAATTACAGAAACTATGAAAAAACTGGGGAAAAGAAGGAAATGCGATTGGAAAATGATCCAAACTAATTTTTTTGTTTGCATGAGCATCACAGGTCAATGTGCTAACAGCTACGCTCAAACTCAAATAAGACTCACCCAGAACTTAACCAGGAAGAAGGCGTTCTGAGGTCCTTTTCCAAACAGCTCCTTCAGCCCGCCCTTCTTCTCGGGAAATTTGTCATAGATTTGACGTATGTCCACTGTCTCCAGGAGCGCGTCGTTGTACGAATGATTCGTCTGGCTGATGTGCACAAACAGATGCTTGTTGTACTGCAGAAAGAGATGTAATTAGAGCAATGCAACATTACTACAGGCTATAGAAAATTAACTAACATACTCTTATTTTGTGCAAGAATTACTACGTAAGCTTTTTTTTTTTATATAGTTTATAGTTTTCAATGAGTTCAAATGCCATTCCCAAATGTTGCATTTGTGAGGCATTTCAGGTACGTTCTGAACCTCTTCCCCAAAGCTGAACGTTTGTGTGACTGGACGACTGTATTGAGAACGCAACTCCTTCTGCGTATAGCTACAAACGCAAGATTAATAGCCGCTGTCACACCAGACCAGAGGGACAAGCATTTCATAGAGATGCTGCCAACATGATCCATTACACAGGTCTGCTTTAACACGGACACAAGGCATTCTGCTAACCTGTAGGTCGCAACAACTTCTTCCCGGGTCTCACTTTTAATCTACACATGCTGTTTTGTCTTCATTGCCTTGACTGTAGTCAAATCAGTGCTTAAAGACACTTAATTTGAAGACACTTAAGGGAGTGAGTCCCACTTCTGGATGAGTACTAGATCGTACGAAGCATGTTCTGAAGCTACACTTCTGGGTTCTTGTAGTTTACCAGAAAAGAATGAGTTTGATGGAGATTTGAGGTTGTGTAGATTTGCATTATTATCAGTGGATCAGGAAAAAGGCAGGATGTGACCTCGGTCATCATGACCATCTCTAATAAGAGCCCACTGCCCTGCAGCTGGTGTCAGTAGATTTGCATTTCTCTAAAGCATCGCATAAGGTCCATGATCCAAGGCTAAATGCTAAACCAACAATATGCAAATAAAATCATGCAATACTACTAAAATTGATCGTTTATAATCAATATAAGCTGTTAATAAGTCTGATTAGGTAAAACTGTATTTATGCAATAAATTAATAAATAAAAATGCATATTTTTGTATTATTTACTATATTATTATTTCTTACATGTACTTATGTGCTGTAAACGATTAATCGTTTGTATAATATATGTATGTGTACTGTGTACATTTATTATGTATATAAATACAAACACATGCATGTATGTATTTAAGAAAAATATGTTGTTTATATATTAAATATATATGTGTAATATAAAATTATATAAATGTATATACATGTAAATATTTTAAAATATATATATATATATATATATATATACTCTATGTGTATGTATTTATACGTACATAATAAATATACACAGTACACATATGTAAACAAAAACTTTTATTTTGGATGCGATTAATCATGATTAATCGTTTGACAGCACTAATATATAAATACATATATTTATATAAATACAACATTATTTTATAATGTTTATAAAGTAATAAAAATGACAGAGCTGCTGAAAGTTGCTTGTGGTGTGTAAAAATCAGTGTCAAAATCGGTCTTCAGTAGTGAAGCTGTGGCGCTGCGGCTGCTAAAGCAAGTCAAGGCTGCTCTTCTCTGCAGTGGTTGTGGGTACGTGTGCTGACTCACTGAATCTGGGTCCCGCTGATGCTCCAGGAAGGAGGAGAACTCCACCAGCCGCAGTTTAGAGGTACCGATGGAGCGGCCGTGCCACGGCGGCATTGCGGTTGCCAGGGGTGTGGAGGACTCGTAAGCTACACACAAACACAGCATTTCAAAACAGAAGTAATGTATTAAAGCAATACGACAAGAGCCATTAAGAATAATTTAAACAGAATAAATATACTGAATATAATATAATCTATACTATATACTACATTGATATACTACTATAATATATACTATTTTTTATTGATAGATTACACCACGTAATGTACTTCTTACATTAAATCATAGAACATCATAGTATACACTATTTATATATTATAATATTAATAAATATAAGATAGTATAATATACATTTTATTTATATAATATAGAAACAAACATATTATACATTACTAACATACATTTAAGAATTATTATTTCACATATTACATCATATTGTATTAATATGATATTAAAATAATTTGATTTATTTTTTAGATATAAATAAAATCATACAAGAATATAAATATTAATTTAATAATTAAACATTTTGCCATCATGTAATGTTCTGCTTATATTCACTTTATTGTAGTATGTTATTTTTATTATGTATTATTTATTTTATTATTTATATGTACGTGTGTGTGTGTGCGCGTGCGTGCGTGTTTATATATATATATATATATATATATATACACACACGCACTTGAGGGTGTGAGTACTGGATCATAATTATACATTAATAATACAAATATGAATTCAATAATTAAACATTTTTTAATTTAAATTAATTATTTTTTATTTTTAAATGTCATTTTTAAAATGCATATTATAAACACAATTATATTATAAATTATTAATATATCATTTTATTAAAATATTAATAAATGCATTATTATACATTAATAAACAACAAACAGAAGTAGCTGTTTTGATTCAAAGCAACAGCTTTGAGTGGCTTATCCAAGTAAATATAAGAACCAGAATTATTCTTTTAAAAATATGCAAAATCTAAGTAGGTTTATGCAAACTTACACCTTCGTAAAAGTATCAAAGGCATCTGTTAACTATGAACTACACACCTGCGATGGCTGTGGCCGTCTGGATGGGGTAATTCTGCTGTGTGAACGGCTTCACACTGAGGAACAAGAGAGGTGATTATCACAAGGTGTCATTTTTAATTCACAAGTTTTAATCTGTCATGTATACTGTATTCAAGTTAGTTAAGTTATATACACTTACTCTTGAGAGGAACCAGGCTGCCCTGTTGACACTTGCCAAATCTAGAAAAGGAGTAAAATGTGTTACAGTGTTATAGTGTAAAACAATACCAACGCATGGGAGACTAATGGTTTTAAAGTGCTCTTACCCCTGTCGCCCCAGGCAAGGTGGGTCGAGGGAGTCCCGCGAGCCCCAGCCGGCTGTGGATAGCCGTGGCCGAGACGATCTGCGCTGAAGACATGGCCGCCATCCTGTTGATCGCATCATTCTTCACGGTCTGGTCCTTCAACGACACACACCACAGAGAAGATTTAGCTCCTGCTCTGTTACCGCTATAAAACCTCATTTATTTTATTAGATGAAATAAAATCTAACCCTGGCTCAAGGGCAAAGGGTCTCATCATTTCCTTAAATGAATGTGTCTCGTTAAGACCTGACGCTGTGAAAAAGCAGATAAGGCCCATTTAAACTGCTCTACCATTCAAGCTAATTGGGAAAATAGTTTTGCCATTGACCTTTGAATCCGAAAATTTAAAGTGTTAAAAATGAATAAACTAAAGAACTTCTGGGTCACCTTAATATTTACTTTTTATACAAAAATTAAATAGTTTTATGTAAGCACTGAGTACCGCATATAGCATACGTGAGGAACTCAAACCTGTAGAAAAGGAAATTAAATTCAGCACAGAGAGTTTTATGAGTCACAGATACTACAACATGTGAATTACTTTCAATCTACGAATACTTCAGACCAGCAATATCCCTCAAATGTTGCCATAACTAGGTTTGTGAGTTTCTAGAACGCACAGCATGTAAATTATGTTGTTAGTTTTGACTTTATACTTTTTGTTGTGTGGTGATTAATAGGCTCTCTCATTTACTGTTCATGCTTATTGACAAACTTATGTGAATAAACAGGCCTTGTGTGAAGAATGTGAGCTCTGTTTTTGTAAGAAATGCTGTATAAATGCAAGCAGTCAGCTGCGGCGGTCTGTCTGTTAAATGTGTTGCACTGTGGTCAAGCAGGCTGACAAGTACTGGCGCGCATATGCTTAAAGAAGAGCCTTTTGTATCATCATAGACGCTGCCAAATAAAATGAGTAACCAATCCTATTCCCCTCTTTCTCTCTTGGAAAAAGCACCAAAATAAATAAGAAAAAAGAGAGAAAAATTAAAAAGAGGTTTTGTCAGTGGACTGTCATTTGCTGTTTAACCACCAGATGCCACAGCTGCTCAAAAGCATGATCCTTTGACATCCCTCCTCTCCTCAGGTCAGCCAATGACAACATCAGCATCTACACACCACTATGCATTGTTATATATGACAATTTAGAATGATTATTTTAATACAATATTAAAGTGTTGCTTTTGAAAATAAATTAACACTTTTACTGAGCAAAGCTGCTTTAATTTTTTTTAAAGTGACAGTAAAGACATTTATAAAGATTTTCATTTCAAATAAATGTTGTTCTTCTGATCTTTCTAGAATAGAATAATTCTGAAAAAAAATGTTTAATGTTTGAATGAGCTTTCTAGAACAGAAGATCCCTGATTAAAATGAATCATGGTTTTCACAAAATATTAAGCAGCACAACTGTTTTCAACATTGATAATAACAAGAAATTATCATCACATTAGAATGATTTCTGAAGGATCATGTGACACTGAAGACTGGAGTAATGAATTTATTCCATCACTGGAATAAATTACATTTTAAAATGTATTTAAGTAGAAAGGAGGTATTTCAAATTATAATAATTTTACTGTATTTTTTTACTGTTTTATGCACCCCTCTGAGCTTAAGAGACTTCCTTGAACGGTAGTGTATAAATGTGACCCTGGACCACAAAACCAAGGCTCACTTTTGTGAAATTGAGATTTATTGATTTGTTTATTGATGTATGGTTTGTTAGGATAGGACAATATTTGTCTGAGATACAACTATTTGAAAATCTGGATTCTGAGGGTGCAAAAAAATCGAAATATTGATAAAATCACCTTTAAATTTGTCTGAATGAAGTTCTTAGCCATGCATATTATTAATCAAAAATTAAGTTTTGATATATTTACAGTAGGAAATTTACAAAATATATTTATGGAACATGATCTTGATCTAATATCGTAATGATTTTTGGCATAAAAGAAAAATCGCTCATTTTGATGCATACAATGTATTGTTGGCTATTGCTACAAATATACCCGTGCTACTTATGACTGGTTTTGTGGTCCAGGGTCACATTTAATCAATACCAGTGACCTGAACCTATATGTAGACAAAAAAAAAAAAAAAAGTGCAACTGGAGAGGTACTCACATACTGAATAATGTCTAAAGGTGGCACGTCTGCTTTGACTTTCACACCGCATTTTAAATTGTGTAACTGTCCTTGAACAACTTTACTCAAGACAACCCGTGTATCACACATTAAATATTTCGGTGTGCATGCGACACCTTTCCAAAACAAACACACTTTTGTGCAAAACAGGAAGGAAACGGACAAACATGCAGAAGAAAAGAAGTTAGCCAGTTGACTGCATACTAAGTAGGCCAGTCACAAGCAGCAAATCTAGGTTACAGACAGCCAAACAGCAGGGCACACGTACACACACACACAGTTCAGTACGGATATGGCCTGAGAAACTACACACATACACACACAGGCTGTGTCAAACACAAGATTGGCATGTACCTTTAGCTTGGAGTGAAATTCTCTGGATTTCCTCCGGGCAAGAACCTGGATATGACTGGAGACCTGGTCACACACACACACAAACACAAAAGGAGCATTTTGTAACCATGGAGATGAAAGGCCCCCTGCCATTAGCCACAAAAACATGCACTTTAATTACAAACAGAACATCCAACACAACCTTTCACATTATTTGTTCAGCAACAAGAAAGAAAGAAAGTGATCGGCTATTTAATTAGTTAAAAATTCAGTTTTCAAGTCAAATGCACTGAATTGAGAGCACAAAGCAACAGGTGTCCACTCAGTGAAGAGCGCTTTGGTAACTAGGGAAGGCAGTAAGCCAGCCAGACAACGTTTGGATGAAGCCATAAACAAAGTCTGGCTCGTCACAATGTGAGTTTACTGGAAACAGCCTCTATAAGCAGCGTTATTTATTTCATGTCACGCTCAGAACTTGAAGCAACTCTGCTAACCTGCTTTCTCGTCCGTGTCTTTCCCGTTCTGAGTTTGATGTATCTGGCGATTAATTCGTTACGACCTGTAAAAGAAAAAGAAATAATACTTGTTAATAGACAGTAACATTATATAACCTTTATTTAAATTGTTTAAACAAATTATTTTAGTGACTTTACATTGATTCATTGTTTTGCTTTAGTTTGCTGCAAAACTTCAGTATTTAAGGTTACACCATTACACCAGTAGTGGCGACTATAAATGTATATTAAATACATACATGAAGAATAATATATACACAATATATACATGAAGAAAAATACATGCATAAAAAATTAGCTTAACTATTATACAACACAAACTAGATCTGTCAGTCAATTCAAGGTTTTAATTATCCAATTTAATTTTTTTTATATATATATATATATATATAATAAACATATTATATTTTCATATCATTTAACATTAGCCTCACTGTTCTACAACTCACAGTAATTCATATTAAGTTAAATTAAATTAAAAATTAATAAAAAATTTGATTAAAAAAATAATTAAAATTATGTTTAAGTTAAATTTCATTAGCTCATTTTAAAAATGAAAAATTGCACTAAATTAACACACAAAAAAAAGCAATTTAAATGATACGGCAGAGGTAAAGATTATCAGTACATAACTTTATTGTCTATTCCTCATATATTGAATTAAATCTTTTTTTGTTTTTTTTTTACATATTTAATCATAGTAAATTAAAACTGATATGACAAGATTATCAGTGTAACATTAGTCAGTCACTGTCCTACAACTCACAGTAAACTAATCTAAATTAAATTAAATTAAAATTAAATTATTTTTAAGTTAAATGTAATTAGTGTAATTAAAAAAATATTTAAAAATGTAATTTATTTAAAAATATTAATTGGACTATGTTAACATTAAAAATGCAATTTAAATGAGATGGCAAAGGCAAAGTTTTCAGTACATAAATTTATTGTCTATTCCTCATTAATCCTATGATACAGAATTTAAGAACACTTGAAAGACGGAGCTATGAAAATATAATGTGGATATGAACTACTGAGCTTATAGTGCTTTTAAGCTTGACAGTCTCTAGTGACAATGTATTTTCATTATATGGAAAACAGCAGTGTGAATCTTCCTCAAAACATCTTTTGTGTTTCATGGAAAAAAGACATGTTGGAACGTCATGAAGGTGAGTAGATGATTTCATTTTGAACTAGTCCTTTAAGGACAATATCTAACCGTCAGCCAACAAACAGCGTCAGAGTATTTTCTCCAGTTAGCCTTTACCCAACGTGCCTGCAGTGTAATCTCTTCTAACCCAGACCTGGGCCTCCCTATTCTTCTAAACACAAACACAAACGTACACACACACACACACACTCTGTACGCTCACAATGCGAGCATTCATGCACACTCTGCTCTCAGATCAAAGACACTCCAAACGGCCAGCTGTAAGCATGCTTACTGCTGCATAATTCATTCTTTTCAGTCACTTGAAACATGCTCAGCTGGACTTGGCAAACCTGCAAAACAACCTCCAGAGAGAAAGGGGACTTACAGGGACAGAGAAAGAGAGAGTGAGAGAGCCTGTCGACGAGTGCTGAGTTTTGAGAGTCTCCCCTGTGGAGTAGACAAACCAAAGCATAAACTGATCAAAGAGACTAGCTAACTCTCAACAAGAGATCAGATAAACAACACCATCATCACAAAATTACTGAATCACAGCTGATTATTACTCAACACCCCCTGGTGATAGTATGAGATAATATAAAATAATAATGGGAAAAAAAAAATATATATATGTATATATATATATATATATATATATATATATATATATATATATATATATATATATATATATATATATATATATATATATATAGAAAAAACATAACATATATATTACATATATAATTAGCATTATGAATTATTATGGATTATATATATAATTAAATAATGAATAATATAATATATATGGCTGACAATCCACCAATAATCATCTGAATCTTCTGATGACTCAGCAATGTTGTTCTCTCAGAAATTTGTTCAGGTTTGGCGATGACTCACTCAACAACAGTGAGTCATTAAAAATGAGAGATACAGGGTTGAGAAACACTTAGAGTTGAGCCTCTGACCAAGAACAGTACAAGATGTGATTTGCCGGATGCACTGGAATTAGCAGTTAAAAAAAAAAACAGCAAGGGGGGGGGGGGGGGGGGTCGATGGCATTCCTTTATAGTGGCGTTACAAAAGTGTTGATGTTATGCTGGTGGAGGGCAGGCCACAAAAGCCACCGAGGATGTGGTGGGTTAAAGGTCATCAAATCACAATTTCAGCTTGATCAGCATAAAGTAAAGCAGCTCTGAGGAACACCCACTGTTTGCAATTAAAAGCGAGCTGATAAACGGACCTCACACTGACGCAGGGTTAACCTCAGCGTGTCTTCAGAGGGGAAAGATGCCGCCAAAAATTGGGCTCGTCAATCATTGTGCGCTGACAGCTTTCTCTGTCGTCAGTCTGTTCCAGCAAACTAAATGAAAGCATATGATTTATGCTGTGATATCCAAACCTGAATTTTTCAATGTCTAACCGGGACAATTGACTCAAAAATGAGATTTCTGTCAGCATTTACTCACCCTCATGTCATTGCAAACCTGTATGTCTTACATTTTGCTGTGTTTCTTACACAAATCTGTCATATGGCTTCAGAAAACTTGGAATATAGTGCATGTTTTATGTAGTGAGAATAGTGTAGATGCTTCATGTTTTTGTGTCCTTTTTGAAGCTTTAAAACATTGATGGCAGTCTACAACATTTTTCTTTTGTGTCCTGTAAGAAAAGAAAAGTTGGTTTGAAATGACATGAGGGTGAGTAAGTGATGACAGAAGTTTCATTTTTGGGTGAACTGTCTCTTTAAGGCATGATAATAGAGTAAAATTGATTTAACTCATGGCCAACCCTATTTGTTCTTTGTTTTGATTTCAGATAACACGAACACCAGTCTGCATTCTCTGTGCTGAGTCTGTCTGAAGAGAGTTTGGACTGCATGGGTCATTGAGGAGCAAGGGTGACGTCAGAAGCTGAGACACGTGGCTCACTCACTCAAATTCATCATCTTGTCAACTAAAATAACTCTCAGAAAAGTGATGAAATCAGATAAAACCATTTGGTTCACCTCACAAATCTCTGAAAAGCTTTGAGCATTTGAAATGACCCACAAGTGTTGGGGTGTTGGTCTCAGGGCAGGACAGAAACCCCGAATCTCTGGGACAATGGCTCTGCTGCTCTGCCAGGCCTGATGGATGACTCTGAGGTCTCGGGCTGCTATTAGAATCACAATGGCCTAAACTAACAATGCAAAGACTTTCTGCAAGAGGTCCATGACTAAGGAATGACGAGTCCAAACTGAGACTGCGATAATCAGAGATAGCTGATTTCCATGGGCATCATAGAGATCGATAATTTATCAGTAGGTTTACATTATATTTTAAGCAACAGAACACAACAATAAAGAACAGAATGGAATGATGATAGATATAATTTTCAATAATATTAAAATCACAAATACAGGCTTGAAACAGGCATTTTGCATCAAAATTTTAAAAGCATCTCTATTAAAAAAAATTATATATTTCTGTATTTTTGTCATTGTTTATTGTTTACTTGTATTTATCATTTTTGTGACAGTAAATAATAACAATAAAAATATATTTATTGTTGTTATTATTATAGAAAGTTTATGTAGTATTTTGTGACATTAAACAACAACAACAAAAACAACAATGATTGTAATAATAATAAAAATATAGTTAATTGTTATTAACATCTAAAAAACTAAATTTAATTGAATAGTAATAAAAATAAACTAATATTATTATAATATATTATAATATATTATAATTAATAAAATAAATTAATAATATTATATTTTAAAAACATAAAATGCGCTATAATAACTATTTAATATTTATTGATTATGGCATAAAACATCATCAACAACAACAACAATAATAATAATAATAATAGTTAATTGTTTTTATCATAAAAACTCAATTTAATTTAACAATAATAAAAATAAACTAAATAAATATTATATTTTATGAACATAAAATGTGCTATAATAACTATTTATTAATGATTATGTATAAAACATCAACAACAATAAATGTAATAAAAAATACAGTTAATTTAATAATAATAAAATTAAACAAAATTAAATAAACTAAATATATTTTATAGACATAAAATGTTTTATAATAACTATTTAATGATTATGGTATAATTTATATTTATTAAATTACGATGAGATTTTTATGTGCAACTGAAAACAGACATATGTGACAGGGCAGTTAACAACTATGCATCATAATATTTTTTCCCAAAAAATAAAATGTCCCAAAACCATCTAAATTCTGAGAACTTCTTTCAACCGCACTTTTTCTCAAGTGCTAAAGACTCCACCTTTCTGAACAACTTTGATCTAAATACACAGCTACACACACAGAGGTCTGATTCTTACAAATCAAGGTAGTCTGATTGACTGTCCAGTCACGCTAACAGACTCATCATCTACCTGCTCATTTAGTGCACGAGCATGAACAGTGAGGAACGACAAAATGCCATATGGTTATAAGTATAGGTCAGCCTCCAAAAGCAGATGGTGGTCTGAACAATCCCCTCTCTGGGAGTCAGTCAGCTTAGACTGATACGATCTGCAGGCTCAATGCAGGTGTTTCCCTGAGAGCAGGACCGAGGGGTGCGGCCAGATAAAGCCATTCACACACACACACACACACGCCTGCTACCATCTGATTAGAGTTAGCCAGCTGTCCTCTGTGACGGGTAGAGCCCGTAACACGATGACACCCCTCTGTCCGCAAACCATTTTCAGAGGGAGGGTCTGAGAGGAAATTCAAGGCCAGATGGCAAGAGACCGTGACGGACAGTCTTTTCTTTTCCAGTGGACACCCCCCACACCCCTCATCAAAACTGCTACGATTATTTAGAGAAATCAGTTCTGAGAGGAAAGTCGCGGACATAATCAGATGGACCAAAAATTATACTTAAGGTAAAAAAAAAAAATCAAATATATGCAGTAAGCCAGGTCACCACTATGACTTTTCAGGTCAAACTTTATTCCTAAAGCACATTTAAAAACAACAGAAGTTGAACCAACCACTATAAAATTTAAGAATAAAGTTTAACCTTTAAAAGGGAAAAATTGTTATTATTGTTATTACTATAATAACGGGTCACAAAATTCAGCATGAACATTCTTTAGAATCAAATTTGAAGTGAAAATGAAATTATATTTTTTTATTACATGTTTCTGGTCTTTTTGTGTGTAGTTTATCAAGAAAATGCTTTGCTTGGCTTTTATTTAAAAAATAAATAAAATAAAATAAAAGGCAGGGGAAACACTGAAAACGGATTCTGAATGTGTTTCACTGTCAAACAGAAGGAAGCACTGGAACTAGGACAGGGCTTGATGTTAAAAGCCGTGAAAGTGTGTATATGTATTAAAGTCTCATACAGAAAGAGCTCTAGAATGCTGAAAGCTCCTCTTCCTGCGATAGAAAAGAAACTGGAAACACAGAGTGGAAGGACTCAGTTTGGAGCTGTTTTCTTTAATGGGAGCAATTAAGCATGCTTCCTGTGTGTGCGTAAGGGAGAGAGAGAGAGAGAGAGAGAGAGAGCGAGTGTGTGAGTGTGTGTGTGTGTGGACATGCAAGTGAGCGCAAGTGTGCTTGTCTGACTGTGTCCTAACATGGTGCGCTGGCTGGAAACATCACACCAGCCTGCTGGAAATCACACATGGAAAATCCAAACAACCCCAAATGACCTCTCAGTCATTCCCTCTCAAACTCTATCTCGCTTTCTCGCTCATTTAGTTTTGCTTGATAAAGTTACTGTGTGCAAACTTCATGAAAGGTGAGCTAAAATGGAGTTTGTTTATCTGCCAAGGTAAACTTGACAACCAAATGACTTTTAGATTAAAGAGAGAAACTTGTATAACAAAGGCTGAGCTAATGTGTATTTAAATGTGATGATGATCACTTACATCAAAATAAGATGTATGGTTTCAATTATTCTATTTTTAATGAGCCCTTTTGAATTTGTAACAACAGCACAAAATATTTTGGAGTTGAAGTCTTGTTCACAAGCAACTTTTTCCACCATCACTGTATATACAGTTTTACAGTAACTGCCACTAAAAAAAAACCCTAGGGAAACATGGTTAATCAAAACTGAAATCGTGATATGACTTTAATGTCATATCGTCGTTATTCCGACTATCAAATCGCAAAAGCTGCAATATAATTAAATACATTTCTGAGTAAACAAATGTTTCAGAGTGAAGCGTAGCACTGTGTTCATTTACACACAAGATGCTCATGATAATATTATCTCACAGTAAATGCTGCTAAAATAAAATTATTATTATTATTATTAATAGTAGTAGTATTTTATTACTAATACCATTATTATTATTATTATTATTATAAATTAGCAAATATAAAATAAAATAAAATATGCATCTATAAAACAACTTTCCTCTTTGGATGACATCCAGAAGCTGTTCGAGTTTCAAAATAATACTAATAATACTACTAATAATAAATACTACTAATAAAAATAAATAAATAAATAATAATAAACTATCTAGTCAAAAGACATCACCCCCAAATCCCACTCATTACTAAAATAAAATAAAATATAAAAAAAAAAAAAAACCTTCCTCTTTGGATGACATCACAGAGAATGTTCAAGTTTCAAAATAATAATAATAATAATAATAATAATAATAATCATCTTTTTAAAATTGTATTTTAAAATCATAATTAAAAAAAAATTCTAGTCAAAAGACATCACCCCCAAATCTTACTAATTTTATCATCCATCAAATGAAACTCAAACATACCATTGCTTAGAAAAGCAATAGCACACTTCTCCTCAGCAAGCTGCACGATCTTAACTGAAAACAAATAAGTCAAAATATTTCAAAAGACCTCAAAAATCATTCATGCCTCTCACACAAAAACATGACCAGTAAAAAAAAAAAAAAAAAGATTTTCAGTGCAGAAAAGAATAAAATACACTAATGAGGAACAAAAGGTTTTTTTTTTTTTTTTTTTTTTTTTACAGCTCCCACCGAGCAACAATAATGTGTATTATGCGGCTCAAGGACTCTCTGTAACATGATATCAGTGTCTGTTTCAATCACTCATCCGTCTCAAACAGTTAAGAGGTGTGAGGATGAAGCATGCTGTGTCCTGTCTCCTAACTGGCTCTCGGTGAGGTAACATCCAGGCCTCTCACACCTATCAAAGCCAAATGAGAACATTAATGCGCTTCAGACAGGACTCATTTCTTGTGTCCATACGGTCTTCCGGGAGTCCGTAGCTCCTTGCACTAAGCCCCTTTTTCAAATTCACACGCCGTCCCTTGAGAAACATGATTAAACTCTGTACCTCTGGGAAAGAAAATGGGCAAAATTGCTCCTCGGCCCCATTTTATGCAACACAAAAGAAGCAAAGCACAGGTTTGAAGTGGGAATATACATAGTTCTTTCGTAGACCTTGAAAAGTGAAGACTTTTTTAAAAACGCCCCACATCCAGGGACCTCCTCTGGAGCACAATACAGCCCTAAACACAAAAGCAATGTCCTGTGTGATTCTGCAAACACTTCTTTCAGATAACACCTGTACCCACCTGAATCCCTCCTTTTCCATTAAACCACATCTCACACTGACAAGCTTCCTGCTCCTTTATCATTATGTAAGAATGTCTTCCCTGTGACTCTAAACATACCCGTAGGTGGAGGTGTGGCGCTGTGTCATTCAGAATTGGGATTTTGTAAGGGTTTAAAACATAATCAGATGTTTAAGCACAGTGAGTAAGCACTTATGGATGTATTACAGGACAATAACATTTTTTGGTGACGAAAGTGTACTGTTGAATCCAAAATCATCAATTTTTTTGAGCTGTGGTGCTGATGTGGGCAACATGAGTTTGAATCTGGCTCGCAACATTTATTGTTCCTCAACTTTTCTCCATAACTTTACGGTCACCTATTAGGGATGTGCGAAACCAGAGTTGCAAAATCAGCTGGTTTATGGCCAGAACGACTAGTTTTAGTAGACCAATCTGTTTTAAGGAAATCCTAAATAATCAGGTTTGTTTTTAGGTAGTTTTATTCAGATCAGTTGGACACTTCATTAGGGGGTGTTTACATTAAACATGTTCCATAAATAAATAATAATCATTAAAAAAACTAAAAAAAAAAAAAACATAAATAGTACCATTATATAATTGATTATAAATAATATTAATAATAATAACAATAATTAATCCATTAAATGGTAAGTAAATAAAAAATACATTTATTATTTATTTATTTTATTCTAAAACTACTGGACTTTACTAACCCCAATATATTCATTAAAACTGTTAGTTCGTATAAAAAGAGAGGCAAAAAGGCTAAAAATATAATCAGATTTTTCATTGATTTAAATTAACATGTATGTCCATCGCTTGTCTTTCATCTTTGAGAATAAACAAAAAATACCTTAAGAAAAGAGTGGGGGCTTGTTTTGTGATTTTGGATCGCCTTTTCATGTACTTCTGCTGATGGCAGAGACTCAACGGCATACTAGTTAGCCAGAACAGAATGACGATAACTCCCATAACCACGAGTTTCCCCTGCGGAACGTGATATAGCCCAAACTGGCACTAGAGTCTCAGAGCGGGTCTGTTATCCCATTGTTAAAGACACAGCTTAAAATCACAGTATTTCCAATCCTCCGAGGCACACATTATGTTCACAAAGCACATCACTGCCTGAGCACACCAGTCTATTCATAATTTTACACTCACAATTTTCCATTATGAAATGCAGAAAGACATGGTGCTGTAAGGTAAAATTAGGAACGAATCAGGCTCTGTTTGCATGAATAGAGCTGCACACAAAATGTCCTTTAAATTAAATTAAATTAAATAAAAGGTATTTTGCACTTTAACACACCCAGCAAGCACAAATACGGCACTGAAATGCCCCTCAAAGAGTGCAGCAACTGAATAGCGTTAATTTTAGGTTTTGTATTTATTTACAAACATATGCTAAACATCTTAAAGCAGATTTACGTAGATTTCAAATTAGAAGTCATAAAAACATATATGTTAAATGTGCCTGTTTGAACATCTGACAGTAAATACTTCAAAAATGAAATTTTCAGAATGAAAATAGGTCCACACATAACAAATTAATGGCAATACACAGTGTGGCTACTTATAAAATAGCAAAATAAAATAAAAAAAAAATACACAACATGATAATTTAAGATCGAATAATTTTATTATACAAGAAGAAAGAGACTATTGACTAGGGTGGGTGATTTATATATCATGACATAGTTATTTTTGCTTTAAACTGGGTCTTTATGATATCAAAATTTTTTGTTCCCATAGAAATTTCATAGTTCTTGTCACCAGTGTCAATATCACAAAAAACTAGCTAATACTAGCCTTAAAAAAAACTCAAGCTCACTAAAAAAAAACAGTCAGCAATTAAATAAGAATAAGAAACTAAATACAAGCAATAGGACAAAAAACTACAGTAGAACAAATAAAAAAGAAATGCTACATACAATGTATAAAAATACTGCATTTTATTCATGCAGTATGTAAATTAAATATATTTTTCTTCTTATTAAAGTTACAAAAGTTAAAGTTAACCAAGAGCAGTGGGAGATTTTCTCTCTTTTGTTGTTTGATTAACATGAATAACAGACAGCAGGAATATTAGACTGCTGTCACTTTAAGAGCTGACCGGATCCAATAAACTGTAACACGTGTTTTCTTTCTCAGCTATTTGCTTTCACTCCCAAAGAAGGGCATTTTACTAAAATATATAGGACCACTGAACGGCCAAGTATGTTAGTTGTGCTTGCAAATGATACAATACATTTTTAAGTGCAAGTGGATATGGATTCCGGAATATAAAACACTTGAGAAATATTAATTGGCTAAGATTATGTTAAGTCCTCACAGTATATCCCCTCAGATGTGAAACCAGTGTGATTAGATCTTTCTTTCATCGAACCCAGCGGGGGACTGTCAAATCTACTTATGGCATGCTTTCTCTGCCTAAAATAAGTACTAGCAAAGCAGAGCCAAATGGTTTATGATATCAGAGTCGACAGAGAGGGCACTGATCTCACAAAGGAGAAAAAAAAAGGAGAAATATCATGCAACAAACAGCCAAATTTACACTAAAAAAAACAGAAGAAAGAAAATATTTGTGGGAAAAACAAGTATTTTGTTCACCTGTGAAACCACATGGCAGCTGCCACAGCGCTTTGTACCATCTACAGCAAAAACTTGAACTCTTTGGCTGGAGGCCAGTTTTTGTTCCTCTCTGAGACTAAAGAGCCCCCTCAGGTAAACAGTGAGATAAGCTGAGCCACGACACAAGGAAAAAAAAAACTACATATTGTTTTGAAACTAAAGGCGGTTGCTATAGGGACGGCTGCTAATTAACCACACGGCGCTGGCAGACCTGGAGAGCGGCAGGACTGGGGAGCGGGATCTCGACTTGTATGGGTCTGTGATAGGTGCGTGCAGATAAATTAAATCTAATACAGTTGCTATGGACGATGAAATAACAAAGGTGACGGCGAGCGCGAGGCTAAGGAATGCTACACGGACAGCAGCGTAGGAGGTGACAGGATTGCCTCAGCGACCCAAGAAACCCCCCACGAACACCAGCCAATTTATTTAGAAGGAAATGCCTGAAGGAAAAAACGACTGTGGTCATGGCAACAAACAGGTGTCTGTTGGGAAAGAAATGTCCTTTTTTTGGCATTCAACTTTTTTAATAAGGTTCAATTTGTTAATATTAGTTAAAACACTAACAATGAGCAACTATTTATTAATGTAGCCTAACTTTCGTGCTCATTTATAATAAAATCTTTACGCATTGACAGATTGAAAATTAGTACATGTAGAAATAAACAATAAACTAGATTACTGTATTTTAGGGAAAATGTCACAATTTATTATTACATTTAGAAATAGCATAAAATACCAGTAAATAAAACAATATTTACAAACACTGTTAAACATCCTTTAAATTTAACAGTATTCAGAACAGGAATGAAAAATACAAGATACAAGAAAAATAAATTATAGTAGCATGCATTTTTTAAAAACATTTCTTATAAATGCCAAGAAAATCTGAAACATCCTGTGTGTGAAAAATGCATTTATGGGCTTATCAAAGTCTCTCATGCTACATGAATCAAAAATAAAAAAAAGTTCATTTATAATTGCATTATATAAGTCACAACACATTTTAGATCATAAAAAAGTGACTTACACATACTTAAAAATACGGTAATAAATGCTGTAAAGATATTTAATTTTTTAAGGTAATGCATTAGGTTATGTTAACAAATTCAACTTTATTATAAAGGGGGTTTTTTTAGACTTATTTTTGATGTTTTTTTGTGTAGAGGAGACAGGAAGTGAAGTGGGAGAGAGAGGGGGGGCGGGATTTGGAAAGGTTCTCGAGTCAGGATTCGAACTCAGGACGCCCGTAGCGCAATTGCGCAATACGTTGGCACACTGCCCACAAGGCTTTTGGCACAGACCCTTATTGTAAAATTTCACCAAGATTTCAAAGGAAGGGTTTCAAAGCAACAGTAGAGCATGGTGCTTGCAACATCAAGGTTGTGGGTTCGATTCCCAGTGAATGCATGACTTAAACACCTTGAATGCAATGTGAGTTGCTTTGGATAAAAGTATGTGCCAATTGCATTAACATAAATGTTTTGAAAGAAAAGGAAATTGGAAAAAGGCAAAGGAAATGGCAAGTTGGATTCGAACCTGGATCCCCAGGCGGGCTGCAACCATGAAAAAAAACTTTAGAAATAGCAGCACTTTTATGATTTATAAGCTTGTCCACTTTTTCCATCATGCATCTGGATTTAACAACTGTTTGGTTTCCGAGTTGTACCTAATAAAGACAGCTGGATACAAGTCCAAGCAGTGTGAGGAGGCTTCATTGTTGACAAGGCCAAGAGCATGTTCAATATCCTAAGAGAAAAGAAAATCAGTATTCCCTCTTTCCATGACATCAGCCCAGCCGGGAGTCTGAGGGAGGCGTGGAGGGGAGAGGGAAGCTTTGGGGAATGAGGTGGGGGGAATTGGGAGCGCAGCTGGTGTCAGCCGCACGACCATCTGCTCCTAACTAATGGTTCACGCTGACTTTACAACAGAACCCAGGACAGCCAGCCTGTTCCACCGCCTGGCCCACTGGAGTCCCGTTTTTCCAGTTTCAGAGGCCCGACGGACCTCATCGTCTCACCCTGAGGACAAACAACTAACAACTTCCCTGAGAACTTTCTGATGAGCCTGTTCCCCGCCAACCTCAACAAACAACTCACGATTACGAGCAGTCAAAACAAGCTGCAACGGCAGTCATAACGTTACATAGCTAGTCAAAATACGTAGGTCTGTTTGTAAAACCTCTATATTTAAAGTCAATTTGATTTCAAAGTTGAGCTCAGTTGGTTGGTTCAATTCAAACTTGAAAAGCTGGTCTGGTTTGTGTGAACTCAAGTTCAAACTCAAGTTCTGACCGAGCAATCAAACCAATGGTTGCAGTTTTTTCAACTCACCATACATTTTCCCCTCATCAGACAGGATGATTTTCCGTCGTCCGCAGGGTGGGTAGATGGCCAGGGCCTCCTGGAAGCTCTGCTCAATGTCAGGGCTCCACACGCCCTCAGCATCGTTGTCCATAGGCTTATCGGCCGAGTCGCTCATCCTCTCGATATCCTCGCCGGCACTTTCACTGCCGCTCCAGCTGCTGGGATCCATGGCAACAGCTGGGATCTCGGAGCCCGAGCTTGGAGAACTCTAGGCACACTGACCTGGGAAGAGCAACCAATAAAAAAAACAAGCAAATGATTGGTCTTGTTTAACTTTCTGCAAAGAGCTAAGATAAGTCTTTGTAAACACAACAATTCAAGCAGGGGTGAACTGGAAGAAAAATTAAATTACAGAATTACCATATTAGTTTATTATGGTATTTATAATCGTTTTTCAAGATACTTCACAGAATACCATAGTATTACCATAATGCGGTCATTATGCAGTACAAAATCATAGTAATTGAGTATATTATTTATAAAAATTCAGGTTACTTTGGATTTTTTTTTTTTTTTTTAAAACAATTAAAAAAAATTGTTACTTGGAATAAAATAAATGTGAACTCAAATAAAAATAAAACAGGCCTTTTATTTTAATATTTCAGTCATTTGCCAATTTATAACATTTTTGTAACTAAAACTAAAGACAAAAATAGCAAAATTACAAGTACTTTACAGAAAATATAAAAACAAAACTATAACAGTATCTCATTGATACTAAAAACAAAAACAACAACAAAAAAACAGATCAAATATAATGATGACTCATAACTTCCTGTTTAAAGAGGAAATACATCTATGCAGGGAAGAAAACTGGGCCTGTTAAACAATGCGATTGCATCTTCAAAAATGGCCTGTTTACAACTTCACACAGTGAATCTATTTGCGGTTTGGAAATGAAAAATAATTAACGCTGAGCACATTAAATACAATTAAAACATTCTCTCATCACTCATAAAAAAACATCAAACCAAAAGCTAAAGATCAACACATGATTGAAAGCCCATGAAGGAAATGAGAAAACACATAAGCCACGCTAATTTAGGAGTGGCACTTAGGCTAAACCAAAACAGCTGCTGTCTTAGAAGCGAACACTTACAAGCTGGCAATGATGTCAGACCAGCTTTTAAATTTGTGGTAGAAGATTGCTGAATGACAAATGTTGATCCTGTAGCTCGAGAGAGAGTGATTAACCCAAATCACTCCTACGAGTCACTGTCTTTAGCATTAGCGCCACACAGTACGTTTCATGTTAAAGGAAAATTGCTTGCGCAAAAACGCTGCGGC
The DNA here is from genome assembly GCA_021397915.2 of Tor tambroides. Taxonomy (NCBI): domain Eukaryota; kingdom Metazoa; phylum Chordata; class Actinopteri; order Cypriniformes; family Cyprinidae; genus Tor; species Tor tambroides. The sequence goes on from JAFVLL020027283.1 coordinate 67,290, forward strand.
TAATCGCAATCTCATTAGAACCATTACGCTACAAATCAAGGAAACACTGCAACAATCTGGCAGAAAATCACATCCAATCGCAGCCAACTTCTCAAATAAACAGCCAAGAGCGCTACGACATCAAACGCGTGTGTGCGTATGACTTTGAGGTAAACCATGAAGTGTTAAAACCATACAAATCTCATCTAAATGGTCACACAGAGTGATTGCCAACAACAAAACTTGAGTTTTCAAGCCACCTCTGGCCTAGCGGCTACGCTAATTGGGGAAATGCCCAGTCAAAACAGTGCTGCCTATTGTAGAACTACTAGCATGTGTTTCCTGTCAATTTTGAGCAGGCTACACTTCACAATGTGTTAATGTGTGTCTACAAAGTGTTGGAAACTTGTAAAAAAGACGTATACTTCAGATACTTTTGAACCGAGTATATTTTATAGTTTAAATTTATATTAAATGCAATCAGTTGAATATTAGAGCATTTTTTGACATAATTAAGTAGAGATTATGGGATCTTAATGTCATAATTTCTTCAATTGTCTTTGAAAAGTGTTTAAAGTTTATTACCGAATATACTGACAAGCATTTGGTAAATCTTTAAAACTAAATCTGTACTTTAATGTAATTTCTATTAAAACTTGCATGTCATGTGATTAAATTATTTGTAATTGCACATTTGTAATGATGAAATTCTAATTTAATACATTTATTAGCTTTAAATATAATGTCAAATAACACACTACAGTTAAAATTATAATCAAGTATGTTACTGAACACTTAAAAATAAATGTACTTTTTTACAGCAGGACAAAAGATTTAAACAAGGATTTATAATGTGCTTTACATTGTAGTAGCCTACTTTACTTTTTATTTAAATAACATTATATATTGTCTGCAAGTATACTTTTAAAAGCCACATTCAATACAGTTAGTGCACTTTCTTTTTGTCTCCAGCTATTCTAATTGTGAGAGCTTACAATATAATTAGCTGTATAAAAAAAATAATATCATCAATTGCAAGTCTCCATTTGGGTAGCTAAATGTGTGTGAAAAAGTGTGTGACTGGGTGTCTCACTAACACTTCACAGTTGTGAATGTTTCTTTTTTTGCAGTATTAAATGCTGACGTTGGTAAAAAAGGAAGAAAAAAAAAAACAACCTCACTTGTACTGCTGAGAGAGAGTGATAAAATTTGTGCATGCTGCAAACTGCTAAATGCTTGGGCTCTTAAATATCATCTCCTTGACTTGGAGATGAACTCAACTGTAATCACTTCCAGCACAGTCATGTGTGCACTTTTGGCTTTTCCCGCAATTACACTGCAATCTGTAGTTTTCCACTTCTGGCAAATCATGGAAACACTTACCGAATACAGTATTTGTACAATCAGTGCAGTTTTGTTGAGCTCTATACGAGTCTATTTCATGCAAATACTCCCTGATCTTGCGCATTACCAGCAGACCAAACCAGAAGTACATGCTATAATTACTTGTATGGTAATATCTCGGATATCTGAGAGATTCTACATGAGTTTTGAATTAGCATCAACAAAAGCAGGCTGGTGGTTTGGACTGCGGAAGATTAAAGAGAGCCTGAGTGTGATGGTTTAATCGGAGAGAGAGAGAGAGGCGGCTCTCGACACACCACACATCCTCCCTGTAATTTACAAGACTTCACACTTCAAAAGAGAAAGAAACTCAATAAGAAATCAGCCGTATGAAAGGCAAAAGAAAGAAACTAAAGGAATAAATAACCTACTAGGGAAGGCTGACTAATCGATTAGTGGAGTTGACTAGTTTCTCTTGATTTTTCCTGTATTTTTAGTATTGATATTTTTAGCAGTTAAAGCCTGTTCACACAAACAATGATAACTATAATGATAACTGTAAAGTTTTAAGAATCATTTTAGTTTTATGAGAATAGTCCACAACTCAACTATAACGATAACAACACAGAGTATCGTTGGAATCACTTTTAGAATGATTTTTTTTTTTTTTCCAGTTGATAAATGTGACCGTGGACCACAAAACCAGCCACAAGTGTCAATTTTCCAAAATTGAGATTTATACATCATATCAAAGCTGACTAAATAAGCTTTCCATTGATGTATGGTTTGTTAGGATCGGACAATATTTAGCCGAGATACAACTATTTGAATATCTGGAATCTGAGGGTGCAAAAAAAAAAAAAAAATCAAAATATTGAGAAAATCGCCTTTAAATTTGGCCAAATGAAATTCTTAGCAATGCATATTACTAATAAAAAATTAAGTTTTAATATATTTACAGTAGGAAATTTACAAAATATCTTCATGGAACATGATCTTTACTTAATGTCCTAATGATTTTTGGCATAAAAGAAAAATCAATAAGTTTGACCCATACAATGTATTTTTGGCTATTGCTACAAATATACCCCAGCGACTTAAGACTGGTTTTGTGGTCCAGGGTCACACATGATTAAAAACACTGACAGCCTATCAGAATCTAATCAACGTTAAAGAGCTTGATTTAAAGCGGCAGATGACAAAACTGCAGCACGCTCTTATAATTAACAGAACTTTTTGTCCGTTGGTGTGCACGCCAATATAGTTATCAATATAGATATCTTTATAGTTATTGTTCTTGGTGTGAATGGGCTTAATCTAAATTTTTTTTAAAAATCTTTCAAATTCTAAAAGAACAGTGAAGTCTATAACTCAACTACAATGTTAATGACAGAAGAAAGATATCGTTGGAATCACTTTCAGAATGATTTTTTTAAGCTGATGAACAATAAAAACATTGACAGCCAATCAGAATCCACTCGAATTTAACAAGCTCGATTTAAAGTGACAGATGACAAAACTGCAGCATGCGCTTATAATAAACAGAACATTATCGTCCGTTGATGTGGACGCTAATCTAGTTATTACTACAGTTATCGTTTTTGATATGAATGGGCCTTTAGAGTAATATTTTAATTGGCATGGCTTTAATTAGCATAGCTATTAGCCTGCTATGTTGTAGCTGTTGCATAGCAAAAAAAAAATTTTTTTGAACAAGTTGCATTTTTTTCATTTATCCACTTTAAATTGGTCTTTGGGGAATTGCATTGCAAACTGTTTTATGAGCATCCCACCACCGGCGTTAAATTTTTAAGATGGAGTGTCCAGTTAAAAATAGTACAACTATGTATCTTAAAGGAACAGTATGCTAAAAAAATTCTATCACCATTTACTCACCCTTGCGTCAATTCAAACCTGAGAAATAATGTCAGTGGGGACCAAAAATGAAACATTTTTCAAAATATCTTCTATTGTGTTTAGTAAAAGAAAGGATTGGAGCAACATGAGGGTGAGTAAGCACAGAGAACCATCCATTTAAACTAACCACATCGTGCATCACAATCAAGTTCTCTCAAAAACAGACATTTGCACAAGCCGTCAGCTTTGGACGTCAGGACAAATCTCTGTGTTTCGTAATGTTTGCACATGCAACGTCCCATAACGTCCCGGCTGTGAGGCGGGCAGTGGGTCCACCCGGGCGCTTCTGCTGTAGTAGAGTGCCAGTCAAAGCCAAGATGTTGTGACTGCTGCAATATGGCAGTGCTTGATGCTGGAGAGCGCAGTGCTTGTGCCGGGGCCTCAGTAGCAGATGGAAGGCCGAGATTAGTCATGCAACAATGTACTGTGGTCACACTTACAATACACTTCACCCTCCAGGCAACCACAGCCGGCCAAACGAAAGGCATGGGTGCGATCCCGCACAAACTGGGAGGCACACATCCACCCCGGGCAGCTGTCTCGCTCCCTCTGGTCTACTCGCGCTGCCAACGGATGAGGGTATCTCACAGTATACGTGTGTACGCTTGTGTGTGTCCATGTCCACGGGCGAGAACACCACTAAAGCGCCAGCTTGTTGTAATTAAATGTAATGATATGTATATGAGTACAGACAGTGTTTGCGTGGGGTCTGATTTGTGTCGCAATGCTAGCGAACTCTCCTGCATGTGTCTAAATCACAAAATCTGTTTTATTCGATTCCAAACCATCACGCTGAGCTCTTTAAAGCGTTCACGGGAGCCTCTCGCTCTCACTTCATTACCAAATGAAGCTGTAATCGAACCGCCCGGCTCTCGTCTGCACATTAGCGGCTCCCTATTGATGAAGTTGGCAGCCGGGTCGGCAGAAAACCACTACATTTCCGCCCGCCTCCACTTTGTGGCTTCGGTTGGTTTAAATGTATTAAAGAAACAGTTTACCGGGAATTACAGTCGTACCCTGTGTTAGATGTTTGTAATTGCACTGTGATTAGTTAAAGGTAAGTAACAACAGGACTGTTTCTGTGCACATACCGTTTCTCTAGGCCCCAGCTTTTAGAAAAAAAAAAAAAAAAAAAAAGAAGTTGAGAGGGAAAAAAAAAAAAATTACAAAATATATTTTAACAGAAAATATATAAAAATATTATAATTACTCTGCATTTATATTTGTTTCTACACAACATTAGAATAAAAAATTTGAATTAAAACAATTTCCATTTTATTAAAATGAATCCTCACATTTGGGGGTCCTTGCCACTGAAAAGTTGAAAAACTCCTGATATATACACATGCAACAAAGGTACAACAAAATAATTGTTAATCGTGTCAATGAATGTTCATCTCAGCAACTTGAAGAAACAATAGTGAACAAAAACGATCTGATTTCAGTGTAAAATAACAGAAAAAAGAGCATAGTTGTAACCACTACATGCTCCATTCAATTAATCGAAACGAATGGCTGCATTAACCCTCGTAAGCCTATTCCACTTTCATAACATGAGCTACATAGGACATAACGGAGAAGGCTTATTAAGTTATTAAGTGAAGACATAATGAACGAAGGGTTTTCATATATCCAGTGTCTGTAAGTGATCGCAAAGAGCCTTCCTCCAGTGCATTTCTAGCGGTGACACGAGATGCACGCACAATGCTATTAGTCTCTATATTACTCTGTCATCAGCCAGGAAATTCAATTAAGAATGACCTAAAAATCCCTTCTTTCAGTCTTTCTCTGAGAGAGAGGCTTTTGCATTTCAATGGCATGTGTTGTATAGCGGCCAGCACATCTTGTACTGTGATTGTCAGTGTAGTATTTGCTTAGATGAAACCGTGTCCTTTTATTTCTGCGGAGGAACCACGCCAGAGAATCCTTCCTCAAAGAAAGACTGCAAAAAATAAAAAAACATTATCGGAGGAAGACGTTTTGAAGATGCAAGAAATCTGAAGGGTTCTTAAGAAAAGGGCCGTGGATCCTATTCAGAAAGATATGCAAAGAAGCATCTTTAATCAGAAAAAATTTCAACCTTGTAATACATTTTCAGTGCCTTCATCTCTATAACCTGGCATGTGCTTCAAATTAATTATTCGTCATACTGACGACTAAAGCGGGGGTCTTACAAAACATGTAAGTCTTTGAGAAACCATCCTTGAGATGACATTTTACCAATCTAAAGATGTACTATCCATGGCTGCATTCAACTGAACAGAAACTGCACAGCTTGGCTCACTCGCTCCCCAGGTTATGACTTTATTCAATGCAATTTTGGAGGTCATACAAACCCGCTAATATCCAAGCAAAAATATGTCTGTGAATTGCACCGCATGGACTCCTAAGGGGCGGCGGGCATGTAAGCACCGTAGTTATTGCTTTCCCCGTGGCTATGTAATCCTCTCAACCAAGTGCTAATGACCCAAAAGTGACGGCTGGACTTCTGGAAAGTTATTGTCGAGCGGGCAGAGAAAGCTGCCTTGACCAAACAATAATGCTAGAAAGGTTTTGAGCTCACTTTTATTCAAATTTAGCAACATGGAATCAGATGCAGTGAGTGTAAAAGAAACAAATCTGATTTACACGAGTAAGATGTGTTCCAGGATCAACATCCTTTGTTTGTTCTGGAACAATATCTTAACCTATCCTTAAATATCAATGAGTGGTTGAGAACAATGATTAGCATTACATTTCTGACTGATACAGATAAGCTGATTATTATTTTCATTTTAAGGCCGATATTAAAATATTATACTATTTTTGTCTGTAAATAAATGTTACATGTGAATTTAGGCATCACAAAGTTATAAAGTATGTTATGAACAATCAATAAACATTTTGAGATTTTTTAAAGATTAAATTTATCAGTAATTTAAATATAGAGGAAATTAGCATGCACAATTATATAACCAATATCTACTGATATTGATAAATTACAAAAAAAATTAACTTTTATATTGACAGATAACTGGCTGATTTTAAAACGTCATATTACTTTGTCTATAAATAGATAAATTGTTTTCAAAGCTACAAGTGAACTTCAGGCATCACAACATTATAATGTACAGTATGGAAATTAGTTATTTTTAAGATTAGCTAAAGATTATATTTGTGTTAATAAATGATTAGTGTTGTCAAAAAATTAACTTAAAGTGAGTGTTAGATGATGACAAAGGTAATTTAAATATAAAAATAGAGGAAATGAGTTTGAACAATAAATATTTACATTGTAATATATTAAAATCAGTTTTAATAAATCACCCGATAACCGATAAATGGTCGATATTAAAACTGTATATTATTTTCTAAATAAATTTAAAATAAAATACTAAAATCAATCATTTAAATGCTACAATAAATGAAGGCATCATAATAATGTACAGTAATAAAACATTTTTTTTGAGATTAGCTGAAGATGATATTTAACAGTGTTATGAAAGGATTAGTGTTGTCAAAAAATAAACTTTAATGGCTAAGGTAATTTGAATATAAAAAGATCAATGAACTTGGAAATGAGCTTGAACAATGAATACAATGTAAATCGGTAAAATTATTCGTTTAAATCAGTTTTAATATCGGCCGATAACCGATAAATGGATGATATTAAAACTGTAAATTATTGAGTATAAATAAACACTAAAATCAATCCATTTAAATGCTACAATAAATGCAGGCATCACAACATTGTAATGTACAGTATTAAAACATATTTATTTTGTGTTTAGCTAAAGATTTTATTTTACAGTATTAAATGATTAGTGTTTTTAAAGAATAACTTTAAGTGAGATTAGATGACAGCAAAGGCCATTTAAAAATAATAATAATAAAGGAAATGATCACGCATAGTTATATATATATATAATAAATCCCTAAAAATCCCAGTCAAACAAAATTATGGCGATAACCGATATGGTACGATATATTGTGCATCCCTAATTAAAACAAATGTCACATCACCTAATTAACATTCATGAGAAAGACTGCCACAGATATTATCAGTCACCTCCACATTCCTAAAATCTAATTGGTTTTTACAAGAACACTGATTTAAGACCATGTCCTACTTTAATGACAAAAATTCAGTCGCTACAATGCCAGAGGCCATGTACAAAATCCACTTCCTTGAAGACAGTCCAGGAGTGGACCGGTTTCCTCCCCGGTATTGTGGGGCAGACATGTTCTGTGATAACTCCACAGGCTCTATTCTTCTAAAGCAGGCTATTTTTCGCTGAGTCAGACCCCGCTATTATCCGATGTCTTCCTGGGGTGCCACTCTCCCCACGCCGTCCCACAATGCCTCCTCCAGGAAATGGAAGAGACGACGTGTTCAAATAAGTGTGAGCTCCTGAGAAGCATGACCAGTGTTTGCTCATAACCTTTCCTGACCGTCCAGCAGGGGACAAATACATTTACTCCAAAGGGTGCCGTGAACCGCACTCGCTTCCTGATTTACCACAGATACGGTTTCGCGCAGAGAACACAGACGGTTCTTATAAACGCAGAAGAAAGTCTTTTCAAAACTCTCAGTACATCTGATCAAATTGTATCAAAACAGAATTGCTCGCCCTTTCTTGGCATCTCCTGAAATCCATCTAGGACACAGCGGTGTCTTTTTTTAATCTACTGTCCCAACAAGAAAAAGAAAGCTTTTGTGCCTTGTTTTTTGTTAGTTCTGTTCAGGAGCAGGTCTCTTTTCACTATTCTATTGTTACAAAGGATGTATTTTATGATCAAGGTACTAACTCTACACTGAAATGCTATTTAAACAGCTGCATAAATAGTAAACTTGATGAAATAAAAGAAAGACAAACTGTAAGACCACCTCTGATTAATTCTGTACGGGAGGTGTTTAACTGGAACTCTGAGGTTTGCGTTTGTGTCAGGAACTGACTCATTTAGTGACTGATTTCACTCTGACTCTCCCTAAGCTGTTGTTCTGGCATTTCCACTGAGCTGAGGAAACATTAAAGGAAAAACTGATTTTATGATAATAAAATAACCTGCACAAAGAAAAGCTCTTCTGTTCTCAAAGCCATGATCTGTACACACACAATAAAAACATTATTATGTGTATTCCCAGAACATTTCAACTGTTTTTAATCTGCTTAGTCTCTTTTACTGTCCTTTTCTCAATCGATCTATCTTTTTTTTTATGCAGACATGATAAAACTTCTCCATTTATTTTTTATTTTTTTAAAACGTACTAAAAATGTATTTGAAATACATTTGTTTCATACCAGGTATACATTTACATATTTAAGTACTATTTAAGCAGCTGCACTTTTAGTATACTAAACTGCTATACTTAAAAGTCTGCTAAATTGGAACAGCTAATTTTGTACTTAATGCACTTTAATTGTATGGAAGTACTGAAGCCCAACTAAAGATATACTGAAGTATATTTGATTGTGCTAAAGTGGAACTACTGCAAGTATACTTCAGGTACACTTCAAATATCAATTTAATTATTAAATGATCACACAATCCTCATCAACAGTGACATTAAAACACATTTTAGGCTTAATAGAAATGTACATTATGCACAAGTAGTACTCCAAATGAAGTTAAATTATTTTTATATCAGTAAGTCTTGAGTGATATGTCAGTAAATATATTAATAGATTTGAACTATATATACTTAGTATGAAATAAATATATTTTAAGGTTTTTTTACTATTGGTTTGTTTATCATTTTTCATTCAGGCATGATAAAACTTTTCCATATTCTATTTATTTTTTTCTTTCCACTTTAGTTCACTCAAGAAAGATCCATCTGTCTGTTTCTCTGTTTTTTTTGTTGTTTTTTTTTAATTCAATCAAATATCTGCTTGTCTATATTTCTGTATATGTCTAATCAGTCAGCTTGTTCTTCCAAGGACAATAAAACCTTTCCATAATCTATTTATTATTTCTTTCCCATTAATTCAATCAAGTAATCAGCTTGTCTGTCTGTTTCTTTCGTAATCCATTCAAAAACTTTTCCTTTTTTTTTTTTTTTCGTAAACAACTTGTCTATAATCTGTGTATTTCACAACTCTCTCTTTGTCTTTCTTGTTTTGTTTCTGAATTCACTCAACTTTTCCATAAGCTAAATCCAGCAACATTTACAAGCTAGCTAAAAGGGCGTCCAGCGATCATCCCGGGGCAGACATGCTGACGTCAGTGGCAGAGTTCCAGTAAGGGTCTCTCTCTGGCTGTCCTTCGTCTCGTGGAGCGGTGGGCTGTGTGGAGAGAGCGGTCCTTTTGTGACAACAGAGTTTACCTCAGGGCACGGCGTGGGCCTCCTGCTGCCCCGGGCCACAGAGGACACCCTATTGTTCCTGTGTTCCCTGAACAAAGCCGGCCACCCGTGCCCCTGCTACACACAGTCCCACTGAGCCATTGTTCTGCTGACAAACTCTCAACCCAAATTTCATTACATATGAATTTTCCTTTGTCGCCACTTCAGGCCCCCCTCTCGCGTTTTGCTCCGACAAATCTTTTCGGGTTTCGTATTCCACCCCTTCCCCAAACCAGTTATCATACAAGACTTGTTATTATGCATGCCAAAAGAAAAGGATGAGACGGCAATGAACACATGTAACTCGCAAGACAAATGTTACATTATTCTGTAATCTGGTCAAATTTTGCGCCAGCCTACGCCGAAAGCTTTTTTTGCACTAAATTACAAGTCCACAAATTTTCTTCCTTTAATAAGCGAAATTTATATTTCCTCATACAATACAGATCACAAGCACCTGTTGCTTAAATCCTTGGCATCTTCGCCTCAGATATCTGAACTTATTTCTAAAAATACAGCAACGTTCAACAAAACTAGGGATTATTTTTGACCTTTCATTACGAAAAATCTAAATATCTCACAATGTTGATGACAAATGTCTGACTGAAAGTATACAGAAATATACTTTAATGAAAATCTTAATCTTAGCATTTCCCTCACAAAAAAATTCTAGTAATTGCATTAAATCCAAGTCAAAAATTGTAATTTATTTCCTACTGAAATTATATGGAAAGCAAAGGTACATTAATCACAAGTGCCTAACTATTGTACTTTGGCTATGTAAACATAGTCTCTCCCTCCCTAAACTTACTCAATCACCCTCTTTGCATAAAAAGACATGTAAAAGAAAGGACAAAATGCAACATAATGGTGTTGATAAGCTAAATTACCAGATAACATCGAGGCACACACAAGCCATATGGTGCCTCCATCACTATCGCCTGTTGCTGGCATAACAATGGAGCTGGCTAGACGGTGAGTGGCAGCAACAGTCAAACAAACGGCCGTTCCTCTGAATTAGCCCAGCGCCAGAATGAATACACACAGTTTAGCATCTTTCAGCCTACAGGTGCGCTTAAGTGGCAAACCAGATGTCAGCATGGGAGCGGGACTGTTTGTGGAGTAATTCAGCCGTACCACAAGCCCCTGCTTCAATAACAGCAGGAACAATGAAGGGCCCCTTCCCCCATTTTCCCACAATCCCGTGCTCCCAGAGGAAGCTCTGTCTACTGAATCTGGCACATTTTTTTCCTCTTCTGACAAAGTTTCAGAGAGAGAAAACAGATAAATTAACTAACTGCGTCAACTGGTTCTCTCCTTCTGAAAGGTTATATTACAATGTTATACATAAAGTTCATTATTAGTTACACAAAAATGTTTAGGTCACATATACGCTTATAAATGTCAGTTTCGGTTTCAAAATGAACACCATACATTATTACACTTCAAGACACTTATTAGCTTTTGATTCAATTATATGAATGAAAACTGTCACAGATACTGGTTTTTATTAGTGATATGCATTGTGAGAATTGGTGTTTCAGTTTTAAAAGGGTCTCTCCTCTGTTTACATAAGTTAAATAGACTGGCAAGTCAAAACAGCAACACAATAGTGAAGGAGGTCGATCTCATCTGAGACAACAAACCACTGTCAGACAGAGGTGGGAGAGGGGGAACAACAAACAACAAAAATCTAATAATTTGTCTTTTAGGCTTTTAAATGAAAGTGTACACTCATTTATTAAACTTTTCACAAAGCCGAAAAAACACGTTGCACAAAATGAAGCCCTCCAAGTCCAGTCAGTCAGTTTAACGCTTAATATTTTGTTGATATCTATTACATGTCAGATACATACTTTAAATTGAACACAAAACAGTCTTACTTTATTGGAAAACAGCAATAAACGCATATTTCACCCTCTTGTAGTAGTTAAAGGTGACAAATGGCACAGAATGTGTCCCAAAATATGACAAATAATGCCCCAAAATGCAGTCTAGGCAGGCAGCACGCTAGGTTTTGAGACAGTCTCAGACCAAGCACTAATTTTAGTCTGAGGGCTTTCAAACGTCCAGATTAATTATTAACAGGGGCTGGACCATGGACTTTCTCCCTAATCCTTTATTTATGTACACAAAACTGGCGTTTTTCAGGAAAGCAAACGGGAGCGGGGTGTTAGCCCGACCAAATAAGCGACTAAACATCCACAAGTCACTGAGGTCACCCTAATAACCAGAAATCAATGACACTGACTCAGTCATGCCAGAAACATGAATCACAGCGTGAGGTTTACTATAAAAGCAAATATGAACTTACTGTTACAACGAGACCGTGGTAAACTGGCTGGCACGGATCGAAGGAAAAAGTGTTTTCTGAACCTCCACAAGTGATGAAAATCTCTGCGGATGTTTGCACAATCTACAAAAATAAAAAGGAAAACATGAATCATTTTATTTAACTGCCTCTATTGGCACAGTGTATCTTTTGCTTTTCATCGTGAAAGGCTGCTTATTTCTGCTGTGTCATTTTTTAAAACTGGGAATAAAACTACAACCACTGTTCTCTTAGCCTAATATTTACGTATTAATCTATAATACATAACAGTAAACACATAAAGTGTTAGCAAAACTAGCAATAAAAATAAAACGCACCATTTTTGCACTTCAAAACAATTTTACAGAGAACCTAAATAGAGTCTATAACTTCGCATCGCTTCTGACAACTTAGTACAATAAAGCGCAAACGTACCTCAGTCTTTTAAATGTGTCTGATGCTGAGCAATCGGATCGAGCGCACGCTCTGGTTTATTTCCAGCTGATCACTTTTTTTCTTCTCGTCGGAGCGCGAGAGCGCGACTATTCCGCGTATCTAACAACGATGTGAAGTATGCGCGGAATGAGGGCAAGAATGAAATGAACGCGAAGAACTGAGTTTGCGTTGGGGGCGGGGCCGGGGTGACGTGACTCGCAGAACTCCTAGGTGGAGGGAGGGGCCGCGTGTCACTGGAGCGGTGAGGAGTTTTGATTCATCAGTGACTCGAATCTTTTGAATCCCTTCACTAAAGCGATTCTTACAGTCAGTGGCCTTTCTGAAGTCACATATCGTGGCGCTAGCAAGTGGCGAAACGTAACTGAATCGTTTATTCAATCAATTCATAATCCACGAAATGACTTTTACAAGATCATTTCATCTTAGGTTTTCCCAACATTTTTTTTTCAACTGTTGGCATAACTGTCATCGAGCTCTAGAAAAAATGAATACCCAAGAGTTTCGTTTTTACATTTTAGTCGTATGAGTCATTATTAGCCTACACATTTTCCCAACCATGATGTCACCTTCAGAATCGAAACGGTAGGTTACTAACTAACTAATAAAACGATAGCTATTGCAGAGCACTCAAATGTCATTTTTTCTTGCAGTCAGCACTAAAACATTTAGTGCGTGGAAATGAAGAAGATTCGTTCACTTGATTATTTAAAGATATAACACTAAAGTAAAATTGGGGAGAAGTTCACGTATTTATAATGTCAACAATTTAATGTGAATCAGCAGACTTACGTTTCTTGACACCTTTTGTCAAAGTCAATAAATCGCTATATTCCCGCCTAAAGAGGAGCGATGACATTTTATTCTCTCTCTCTCTCTCTCTCAAACACACTCATACACACACACACACACACACTTGTTTCTGTGAAATGTGGGGACTTTCAATAGACTTCTGTTACTTTTATATTGACCAAACGATATTTTTATCCCATAACCCATAACAGAAAACCTGTTTGCATTGTTACACATTCAGAGAAACATCATTTACTATTTTTAATATTTTTTCCCCTCGTGGGGACCGTCGGCCAGTCCCCACAATGTAGCATAAACAAGTAGCTACACACACACACACACACACACACACACACACATTTAATAACGCCCGAACGAAAGTTACTCAGGCATCTTATTACAATTGGATTAATTTCAATAAGGTTTACGCGGATGTATTTAGCCTACATTACATTAGTCTACATTGTGTAAAGATATATTACACAAAATTTCCACTAGAAAAGCTTCCACACGAGGGTTGTTAACGGTGATAATAGAATACTCAATCATTATATGTACCATTGCCATCTTGTGGTAAAAGCAGACAAAAGCTGTTGTCAAGGAAATGCTTTGACTGTTTCTACATAACATATTTTGTCCCACAACATTTTGTCCTTGTGGGGACATTTTCTTTGGTCCCTATGAGGAAAACAGACTATAAATCATAAAGATTTTTTTTTTTAATCTAAAATAGCAAAAACTTTTGTGAGGGGTAGGGTTAAGGTAAGGGGATAGAAAATACAGTCTGTACAGTATAAAAACCATTTTGTCTATGGAACGTCCCCATAGAAAATGGAAACCAGTGTGCGTGTCTTCACAATTTTACTGATTTTTATTAATAAATTAATTGATAATTTAACATATATGTAAATGACACTAAAATAAAAAAAAAGAGGCTTGATTTTGAAGGTTAGGAAAAAAAAAAAAAAAAAAACATTGCTCTCATCAAAAACAGCACTTGTCAATTGAATAAAAATTGAAACATGACAAATACATCCAGCGAACACATTTCACAGTAATGGCAAACAAAAAGGGTAAACGTGAAAATCCTTGAAAATCAATATGTGCTTTTACAGAAGGAGAGAGCAGGAGCGAGATGAAGGGGTGTAATTAAATGGTCATATAATTGGATCTGGAGAACAAGCAATGAAGCAGCTTGTTAACTTGTTACTGTTACCCCGTGAGAGCAAGCCAGCGTGCCTGAGCCTGCCATTAGCAGAATGTTGTTCTCACATTCTATAGGGACGCAATCAAAAAATGGCACGAAAAGGAAACAGTGACGAACACCTTGAGCGTTTCTCTTCCCGAGAATGATATTCACCGAGAAAGGAGCACATGGGTCAAACAGAACATGAATTGTTCTTAGTTACGACGTTCAGATTTGATTAAAACGTGTGTATGAATCAACTATAATCAAAACGAGTATAAATGCTCTTTAGCAGATTGGAGGTCATGTCTTTCCTGTGAATGTTTTATAAATGGAGCCCTCAGAGGCATGTTTGATGTTCAGGATGAATGCGCTTCTACCTTTGATGTTCAGTTGAATTTCAAGCCACCGTAACTTTGAAAATCCACACACTAAGGGTCCGACCCATCAAGTGACACTGACAAAGATGGATGGGGCTCCGAAATCCTATAATTCACTTTTGAGGTCTCTGTTCCTCCTTCATCACCTTTGTCATTCTTAACCTTTAGAAATACAAGAACTCTTAAAGCATGTTAGTAAGAGTGATGATTAGCGAAACAAAAAAGTGAGAAAGATGAAGATATTAAGAGAGAAAGAACAAATGTTACCAAAAAAAAGACAAAATAATTGCAATCCAATGGTGGCAACACTGCAATTCAGGACATTACGCACAGGTCAGTCAATTACCCAGGTGTCCTTTCTGTAATTTCCCCCTCCGATTACACAAATCACCTGCTTTTGTGATAACAGGAAGTCATAATATGTGAAAATTGCATAATGTGTTATATAATGTCCCGTTTGTAATGTTCTCTTCCAATATTTTAAACAAACAGAGCTACGTATAGAGAAACATATTATTGTATGTATGTAACAACTTTGTTTTTGCACTACAGACATAAGTGATATCCCAAAAATCACATGGTTTGATGAGGAGAAGTGTAATATTAAGGTTGTTTCGAAGTCATTTCAATAAGAATCAACACAATCTGGAATGTCACATGGCACATAGATTCCCCTTCAGGATTTCCATGTGAATTTGCCATGTTGACCAACAGAAAGCTGCTTGGTTCAAAAGCGACTGTGTGAGCGATGCTTTGTGCAAAATTATGCTATTGACAGTGGAAAATGGACCACCAAATTTTGCTAATGTGACCACAAATGTACTTTTCTAAGAGTTCGGACTTACTATTTTTGAATAAACTGGTGTTAAGACCCTATAGACCTGCATTTAAAAAAAGACTAGCATATCAGACTATGCACACAACTGTTGTGGTGAGTTGTGCTGGACACATTTTTTTTAGAAAATCCAAAATCGTACTATTATACATAAAGATATGACATTTTCTATAGCAAACCAGGCACAAGAATTTCAGCACTTCAGGCAGAAAAGTAATTTTCTGGAAAATGGAAAAATGAAACCATTTCTTTCTAAGAGCTTTAAAAAAAATCTATACAAGTTTAGAGTATTTCTCTTCTGTTTAAACCAACAGCATTTGTTCTGAGAGTGACTCAATTCAAGATGTTCCATATCAGAATATTTTTGGTATTTACTGGCGGTTAAAACCATCTACGAAGCTCAAACACTGTAGTGTATGGAGCCAAACTGTTTAAGAGATCAAAATTAGACAATCATTTTGTTTTGCTGCCATTTTGAAAGAATCCAATAAGAATGTTAAAGCGATTTTTCAAGCACCGGTTCCCCATGTGGATGCCGACGGGTTTGAATGGAACTAAATTACCCCCAAACAGCCTTCCACTTAAGTAAGGACAAAGAGAGCCCACGTCTGCTGGTCATCCCTGCGGTATTTTGAACGCCGTAAGCATCTGTTCCAATGAATGAAGTGAACTGAGTCTATCAGTGACAAGACGACTTAAAGTACAGCACTCAAGAACGCTGCCTTTGGCTCGGCAGAGAGGGAGGAAATGGAATGGAAAGATAAAGTCTGACAATCACAGTGGGCTAGATGATCATCCACGTTTAATGGAGATTTTGTAACATATTTCAGGTGGAGATAAAACATGAGACATTGAATTTTACAAATGACTCTACTGCAATGGAATTGCATCAAAAAGGTATTAAAAAAAAAAAAAAAAGTATTTTTTTTTTTATAGTTTCCACAAACATAAAAGTTGCACTACTGCTAATTAAATTCGTCTTTCAGTTGAAATACAATTTTTTTCCCCAATAGTGATCCAAGTCACCGTGATTCAAGATGTAAGAAAATAAATTAATTACTATCGGGTTTCAGAGTTCATTAAAACAACAAACTGCACCAGATTTGTGTGACAACAACATGCGAGTAAAAACATTTTTGGTTGATTCAGATGAGCTATGCAAGTGCAGACAATTATAAAAACATTAGCACAGAAATCAGTACTAAGATACGCAGTGAAACAGCAACTCATTACAACTAAACTAATTATTTGGTCAAACAGCCACTTGGAAACACAGCTGCTTGACTTTGTAAAAGAGCTGATACTGTGAAGCAAGATAATATAGTGTTTTATGTGATATAATGTGTAGTTCAAGGCTGCAAACTGGGTATTTTCTCTCATACGTCTCTTTAGGCACTTCAGGATTAATGTGTTTCAAACGGATTATACTGCTAATTGCATTTCCACAGGTAAAAGGCGAAGTTATGAATTTGATGCTTCATCTGAGGAATGGAATGCTGTTATCAAAAACATTTATATGCATAGTGTTATTTCCTTTAGTGTTTTTACATCCATCTAGACGACAAGAAATAATACTTAAGACACAATTATTAGTCATATAAGGGTATTGTACAATACTCCAAAAAAAATTAAACAGCATGTTTTGTCTGTCAGCCTCATTAAGACTCGAAATAGCGGTCCACATAGACATATTTCCTGTTTTAGCTCATTCCACATGTCTGTACCTGGTGAAAAGGTTGTAAAGAACTCGGAGTGTCGATTTTAGGTCACAATTCACAATATCTGGAACAAAACAGAAGAAAAGAATTATTCATTTTGCAATAGCTTTCATAGAGTTATAACTGTTTTGGCCTGAAGAACTCTTGAGCAGCTGAAACGCAGATACAGTGCACAGTTTCTTCAGTTGCGGTACTTGTTTGGATTGATTTAAAGCATGAAGTGGATTGATGCAATGCTAAAATAATGTACCAGACTCTTCAAGGACTCTGAATGACATAATGCAAACACCACACACAAAAAAAACCCATTAGACACACTTTTAACTTGAAAACCATTCAATGCAACACACAACCAAATGCACACATGGTATAAAGAACACTTTGAAGCACTGTAAATATATAGTAGTGTATACAGAGCTGTATTTGTGTGGCATTTATTCACATTTATGCATTTGACAGACTCTTCTATCCAAAGCAACTTACACATAGGTACACATTTGATCAGTTCTTGCTTTCCCTGTAAATTAAACCCATGATCTTAGTGGTTCTAGCATCGTGCTCTTCTGTTTCAGCTACAGGAAGATGTTTTTGCATGTGTATATTATGGATGCTGTATATGGTATAGCATCTATTGTATATTGTGAACTGCTGAATTGTTGAAATAGCTCTTAAGAGAAGTTATTTATTAATTACATCTTACTTCGATTATAATAACTTAAATTATATTAATTGTAACTATAATATTAATACTTTATTATATATTATTATTACTACATATTTAACTATACTAATTAAATATTAATTATTCAAAAAGGAGGGAAAACTGCTAACTAACTATTGTTAAGTAAGGAAAATAGAACTAGGTAATGTTGAATTAAAATTAATAACTACATATTCTTAAAGAAAAATTTCCAACTAACTATTCTCAAGGAAAGAAAAAACTTTTAATAATGTAATTTTAATTTAAAAAAAAAAAAATATTTAACAAAAGACAATTATGTACAAGATACACTTTTTATATTGCTGCTCAAAAGTTTGGGATCAGTAAGATGTTTAATATTTTATTTTTTAATGGAGAGTCTTAAGCTTACCAAGGCTGTATTTATTTGATCAAAAATACAGACTTTTTATTGCAATTACTAATATTGGTTTCCTATTTTAATATACTTTAAAATATAATTTATTTCTGTGACACAGCACTGAATTTTCTTTAGCCATTTCTCCAGTCTTCAGTGTCACAGGATCCTTCAGAAATCTTTCTAATATGCTGATTTATTATGAGAGTTGAAACTGTTGTGCTGCTTAATATGTTTTTCGGAACCTGTGATATTTTTTCTTTGATTCTTTGAGTTAAAAAAAAAAAAAAAAAAAAAAAAAAAAAAAAAAAAAAAACTACTCACCCCATAGTAGTGTATATTGCAACAAAATTTCTATTTTGAATAAACACTGTTCTTTTTAAACATTTTATTTATCAAAGAATCCTGAAAAAAAAGTATCACAGGTCCCAAAAAATATTAAGCAGCACAACTGTCTCCAACACTGATTATAAATCAGCATATTAGAATGATTTCTGAAGGATCATGTGACACTGAGACTGGAGTAATGATGCTGAAAATTCAGCGCTACATCACAGGAATAAATTATATTTTTAAGTATATTAAAATAGAAAACTGTTATTTTAAATTGCAAAAATATTTCACAAAATTAGTTTTTTTCTTTATTTTTGATCAAATAGATACAGCCTTGATGAGCAGAAGAAAGTTTTTAAAAAAAATAAAAAATATCTTACTGATCCCAATTTTTTTTCTTATGTAACTTACATTTACAACACAAGCCAACCCAAAAAAAGCATTTAATTTTATTAAAACAATTTTTCAATTATCTCTGAAACTTTTGTATGTGACATTTAAGAACTGTATACATTCAGGCTGAAAGAGCAACACTTGCGTATTGGGAAAGTATTCAAGTACAGTCCTGACAAGACAAATTTTTTTAAAATGGTCTGTCAACCACACAATTACAACGACAGGATTTGGAGCAAACAAAGCCATAATTACCCTCAGGCCTGGGTTTGGGCCTCTCCAAGCCACCGTCTTGCATCAGCTCAAAGGAGAAAGACACATTATGGACCTGCAGGTAAAAAAAAAAAGAAATCGCCATATTGTGACACCTTGAAGTACAAAGAAATGCATGCGTTTAAAAAAAAAAAAAAGTGATTTCCCCAAACTAGACTGTAGATGGATCTAAAGCAGTTATCTCTGAAATCCACACACAAGCACTGGATATTAGAAAGAAGCTACACATCACCCCACTTATCCGTTTCCTGTGCAGAGGCAGATTACAGATGCATCCTGGTGCGACATGCCCATTTGGCAGAGGCCGGGCCTGCTGGATGTGACCCAGGTGAGCAGCCTGTACTCTGGGCTGACTGTCAACACCACCCCCTCTCAATGACACTCAACACAGCACACCAGGGTGGCTTTCATACTGAAGCACGCTAACCGCAGACGCACTGCTAATTTATACCTTTTGGTCAAAATTCTCAGGCGTCAGGAAGAAGTTGTAGAGGGGGACGAAGTATCCTTCCAGAAGTCCCATCAGCAGGACCAGATACACACCGTCTGCAAACTACAAACACACTTCAGTCAGAACAACACAGTCCTGTCATAGACGCCAAATCGAGAGATACAAATTTACATAACACACAATTCTGACACACTAAAACTACTTTTATTCAGCAAGGAGGCATTAAATTTATCAAAAAAAAAAGTCAGTGAAGACACAACGTGACAAGATTTCTATTTCAAATCAAAAAAGCATCAAGTTTTCACAAAAATATTAGGCAAAACAATTGTTTTTTTCAACATTTCTTAAGCAGCAAATCAGCATATTAGAATGATTTCCGAAGGGTCATGTGACACCGAAGTCTGACGTATCAGCTGCTGAAAATTCAGCTTTGCATCACAGGAATAAATTACTGTTTAAAATACATTAAAATAGAAAATATTTATTTTAAATTGTAACTTTTCACAAAATGACTATTCCTACTGTATTTGTGATCAAATAAGTGCAGCCTTGGTGAGCATAAGAGACTTGAATTGAATTTATATTGTATTTAATTTTATTGTGTATATTTAGATTATAATAGAATTTTATATTAACAGTAAATCATTTAGGATCTTATTAATTGATAAAAATGTATTAACATGGACGATCTGGCATTCATAAAATAAGAATATTGAAGAATACCGACAATCAAAGCAATCATATAGGTTCAGAAAACTTGAAATATAGAGTACACACTGAACAAGCTACTTTAAATTTGATTTTTATGGTGCTTTTGTGTTCATTTTACAGACTGAAAGCTTCAGTTCCCATTGTAATTCCATGTAAAAGTGTGTTAAACAGGTTTGCATGATAATTAAAATAACCGAATGACTTAATTTATTGAACAAATGGTCTTCTATCGCTGTATGCAGCTGCTACCATTTTATTAAATCACTGTAACACATAATTTCTCCTGGCTTAGCACTTCTCGTTTACCACAATCACAATATATTTATTGTGCTGACCCATGTGTTACCTGTGTGTCCAGTTCAGCTACTTCCAAGTTCAGTTTATTCAGGTGTTTGTTGACGAAGGTGATTAGAGTCTGCACAAAACAGATGCATTTGTGGTCAGTCTCGTTTAAGAACGTCAATTCGGCTAATATGTTGGGTCTTTCATACCTTCTTCACCACATTCAGCTTGTCAGGAGCATGATCAAACAAGGTGTCAAACGCATCCCGCTCTGAATATAAGAATACATCCAGTAATTAGAAACACGACTGCAACTTTTAAAGGAACAGTAAATACTGGTGTTCAAAAGTTTGGGGTTGGTAAGATTTTTAAATGTTTTTGAAAAAAAGTCCCTTATACTCACCAAGCCTGCATTTACTTGATCGAAGACAATAAAAACATTAATTATTTAAAAGAACTGTTTACTTACTTTAAAGTGTAATTTTTCTTGTACTCAAAGCTCAATTTTTAGCAGCCATTTCTACGTTCTTCAGTGTCACATGATCCTTCAGAAATCATTCTAATATGATGCTCAAGTGAAATTTCTTATTTTTAAATGTAAAAACAGTTTAATACTTGCTGCTTAATTTTGGGGGGAAACTTGATACCTTTTTTTTGATAAATAGAAAGTTCAGCATTAATTAGAAATAGAACTCTTATGTAAATTTATAAATGTCTTACTGTCACTTTTGATTTAACACATCCTTGTTGAATAAAAGCATCAATTTCTTTCAACAACTTACTAACCCCAAACTTTTCAACAGTAGCGTGTTGGAATTTTGGAATGGAAATGGAAATCATAATTTAATAACACTTACCATGTCTGCCAGATAATGCCCTGTGAACATAAAAAAACATCAATGATTGAAATTAGTACTAAAATACACATAACCATGTGGTCAGAAAATCATCACATAACATCAATATAACAGTTGTCATCTAATATTTAAATGCCTCCCATCATGTAATGATAAATTACTCTATAAAAACACTACTAATTTAACAACATAGTTAAATGAAAACTTTAGCAAATCTGAAAATGAATGTCCTGTATCCTGAATAAGAATATACTGTACATTATAATGTTGTAATGCTTATAGCATTTAAATTGATTTTTGTTTATTTATTTGTTTTATTATTGTGTAGAATTTTAATAATCAGTAATTTATCAGCAAGAATTTCATTAATGCAAGCTAGGCATTTCATTTATCTCCTGTGCAACATGGGGGGTAATTTATCTCTCTTAATTCTACGGTCACTGAAAGCCAGGCAGAAAAGGCAGCTGCCATTTGGGTGTTTGGAAGGGTGATCAAATTGATCGGGCAAGTCTGGGACAGCCCTGGACAGGGCTTCCTCCCCATGAGGCCCCCTCCTCCTCACTCTCTAATCACTCCTGCCAGCCATCAGCCTGGGCAGCAGCAGCTACTGTGTGTATGATAACAGCCTCAGGAAGTATTCCACAAACACACACATACACGTGCAAAAACACACACTTATCTCCCCAGCTGCCAGGTGCCTGCTGGACCGCTATACAGTCAGCTGTGCACATATGTGTGTGTGTGTGTGTGTGTGTGTGTGTGTGTCCACACAAAGGGTGACAAAACAGTGCCAAAGCTAATCCAAACGCCATCTTGTAATCAGCGATCTACCGCATAATGATTGAAACATATGAAAGGAATCACTACAAAAGGTGCAAAAGATTATTAAACCCTGATATTGACACATTTATTAACATATGGGGGTGACATTTGGAAATTAGGGTTGCAGCGCTGACGTACTCTGTGTTGCCAGTGATCTTCTCCATAACCTGACGGGATTGAAGAATGCCCTCTCGTTTCTAAGGGAAAGAAAAAAGGAACAGATTAAATACGAACAGAAGCCAGAAATCTCCAGAAGACAAATAACTGCTACCGTTTGTCCTATCAAAATATCTGATATGGGAAAACACTGAGTTCCTCTTGTCAGGCACTACAGGAGAAATACAAGATGACAAAGTCTGAGACAACATTTTTCAAATCCATTCTCCTCCATGAACAGTTAATAATAGATATATAAATGTACTGGCTATTTTTCCAGGTATGAAAATTAAATTTCCTAATATTTCCAATTTTTCCTTGACTATATTAACTCTGGGGACTATAAATATCTGCATTTGATTCAACATTGAAAGCAAGACAGTATAGAAAGCAAAACAATGAGAACATAAAAATTATACATCAATATTAGAAAGCTAGCATCAGTTGCTAATTAGCTTTATAAATAGAGGCTAACTGATTATAACCATCCATATTTGATTCAATATCGAAAGAAAGCAAGGAAATACTAAATGAAAGCAAGAAAAATTAGAAAATACAGACAAAAACATCGACTTCATTGAGCTAGCATCAGTTACTGAAGCTAACTAAGGACCTTCCACATTTGGTTCAAAATCAAAATAAAGCAAGAAAATATTAATTACCATTTGTATTGATTCAATAGCAAAGGTAAGCAGGAGTACATCGAAAGAAATTAAGATAAAAGACAAGAAATTAAGATAAAAGACAAAATACAGATGCCATCAATCAGTTAGCTAGCATCTGTTACTAAAGCGTATTAGCTTTCATCTGCATTTCCTATTCAGACTTGTTTTCTTTTCTTCAAAGACATACTTTGACAAAGATTGGTGGGTCAAAAACAGCAATTGAACCTTTCTGTGTGATTTTGTGGAAATTTATGAGAGAATTTGTCTGGCGAGTTTATCAGTGTTTTAAATGCAAACATAACTCGCCTGATGTTATCTACTTCTAGCAGCATAACAACAAAGATTTATTATCAGTTACAGAACATCTCAGTCTAAAACAGAGGTACGTACCTGGACCACAACCACCTGAATGGACACATGGTCAGGGAGGCGAATGGGGGCTCTGAAGTGCTGTGAGAGCGCCACCAACAGGTGAAGGATGGCTACAATGCTCTTAGCATGAACAGCTAGTAAATGGTTTTAAATTAAAAAAAAAAAAAAAGAGAGAGAGAGAGGAAAAAAAAAATACATTGAATTACATGAATTAATACCAGTATTGGCACGAGACAAGCTGAGATGTAGCTTCAGCTCTGTGAATTGTTACTTAAGGACACAGGATTGATGTTCGCCTCCATTTAATACGAAAATCAATAGCGCATAAATCTCTCTGCCTCATAAAACACAATAAAAAGACCTGCAATCTCTTTAGTGTCTCTTCCACATAAGTGGAGCAATTGAAATCCACTAAAAGACACTGTTACATCACCTTAAGTGTTTTCCAAGCCTTTGAAGATCTAAGCTATGAGAAACACACATCAATAGCGTTTTAAACAGACGTTACTTTACGCACCATAGCATGTCTAAGTAGACACTTTAAGACTCACTGCCCAATACAGGTCCATGTTTAACAATCTTATTTAGGAGATTTTGAATGACTCATGCTGGAGCTCTAGGGACCTACAGTCGACGTTCCACTTGATGCTCCTGGTGGAGACCTTCAGAGCGTCATTGATCCTCTCCAGAACCGTCTGCAGCTTTTGTTTCTGGGCAATCTCAGATTGAGTCACCTCTGCAACATTTAGCTTCTCACCTTCAAGCTTTTCTATGGGATGGAAACACAAGGCCAAATTAGAATAGAGAAGATGGAGATCGGAGAAGATCTTGAGGAGTTCAGGTAGAACTTTCCTGGATATTTAGTCAAATATAACCAATACAAAGCATTATATTGTAAAATAAACAGAGATGCTTAACCAAAGAGCTTCTGGAGAACCTGCCCATCATAGAGATCTTCAGCCAGGTCCTTCACGATGATCCTTTCTCCAACCAGAACATCGTTGATCCAGTCGATGAGCACCTAATTTGGGCATAATCATGGGTGTACAGGTTTGGAACGACATGAGGGCGAATTTATAATTACAGAATTTACATTTTTGGTTTTAAACACAAACCTTCATGAGTTCCTGGAGTTTTCGGTCATTTTTTGAGTTGGGGTCCACCATGGTGCGGACTTCATTTTCCTCTGTGAGGAAGAGAAAGAGACAGGAAGAAGGAAGGTGTAAGGGCATATTATTAACCTGAGCGAACATCAATTGAATAATGAGGCTACGGGTTCACCTACCTAGCATGATGTCCTCAGGATGAAGCTCAAAAGGTGTGGGACTCAGGGGGAGATTAATGGCGTTCATCCCCTCCTCCTGCAGCTCAGATACTATGGGATACAGGACACATTGTGTGAGAGATGACAAATTATTTCTGAATAAAAAAAAAAAAGAAACAAAGACAAGAAATTGAGTAGGGTTTTTTCGCTTCATATTATTGCGGTTATACAAGTGGTTGACAATATGTTCATTTGCCTTGTTAGATTATAATGAATGCTGTGGAGAAGCATCTCTTTTACTATAGATAGTTAGGGTTAAGGATCATTTTAACTGCCCAAACTGAAAGTCGATATGAAAAACCATTTTTCAAGCCATTTTACTTCTGTAACCTGACATAATTTAGAGTGAAAGTGGATATTACTGTACACTACTATTAATACTTTTCAGCATGGACTCATTAAATGGTAACACTTAGGAATAGGAAACACATATTCACTATTAACTACGACTTTTCCCTCAATAAACTCCTAATTTGCTGCTTATTAATAGTTAGTAAGGTTTTTAAATTTAGGTATTAGGTACGATTAAGGGATCTAAAATATGGTCATGCCGAATAAGGCATTAATATGTAGTTTATAAATACTAATAAACAGCTAATATGCTAGTGATATGCATGCTAAAACAACTAGTTATTAGCGAGAATAAGTGTTACCCATTAAATACCCATTGAAATGATTTCTATTTCAAATAAATGTTGTTCTTTTGAACTTGAACTATGAACTACTCAAAGAATCCTAAAATCATGTATCACAGTTTCCACAAAACTATAAAAATATATTAAAATGGAAAACAATTATTAAAAATTATAAATATTTCACAGTATTACCACGTTTTTCCTGCATGTTTGATCAAATAAATGGAGTCTTGCTGAGAATAAGAAACTTAGGTAACACTTTAGTATAAGGCCGAATTCTCACTATTAACTAGTTTAGCATCCCTATTAATAACATCTTTGGCTGTTTATTAGTATTAACAAAGCACATATTCTGCATGACTATATTCTTCATCCCTAATCCTACCCAATACTTAAACTTAAACTACCTTACTAACTATTAATAACCTGCAAATTAGGTTACAGTGGTTACTGAGGCAAAAGTCATAGTTAATGGTTTGTTAATAGCGAGAATAGGACCTTAAAATAAAGTGAAACTTATTTTAAAAAAACATTAAATAAAAACTTACTGACCCCAAACTTTTAAACAGTAGTGTATATTATATCCATAACAAAGTAGTAAATAATTAAAAAAATAAATACATAAATTAAAAAAAAATGAATGTATATTCAAAATACATTAAAATATATTAAATTTTATTTAGAAATGTTGAATATTAAATGAAATATTAAGTAATTAAATATTACTCTTTGTGCTATGAGCAATATTTAGCCACCAGAGTATCAGAGACATCAGGATGGCTTTCATTTTTTTCCCACTTGGCCTAGCAAGCAACCACCACAAAAACCAAAAACACCTTAGCAACCACATAGCAACACCCTGGCAAACCACCCACAACAACCTAGCATCACAGTTCACATTTTCAGAAGAAATTGTAAAAATGCATATATTTATTAGACTTGAGGAGAACTTGAAGGCATCAACATTCTCAACATCCTCAGAGAAACAACCCAGCTTTTCGCTCCCACCGCAGCCCAGCATGCATTGCCGTCTACAGCGCTGATTATGGGGATGCGAACATCCTGTGCTGGATTCCAGAGGCCTCCCATGGAGGACGATATCCTATTAATCAACACCCTCTCGACCTCACGCACAGCTGCTCTCCCACTGCTTCTTCTCACTGACGTGGGGCGCATACAATCCAACGGAACGACAAAGACCTCATGTATCTTGTACTAGGGTGAGCGTTAAGGTTAACATGGGTGACTGGGTGGATGTTTAATTTAAGCACCACAATTTCTGAAGAAATTGTCCAGTTACCTAAAACTCCACCAGAAGATTCTGCTTGGAAAGAGCTGCATAAATAAAAAGCTATATTATTATTATTATTGTTTTTTAATTCACGGGAAAAAAATTACACTAAATAGGTTTGGAATGACATGAAGGTTGTAGGGATGGCTCGATACCATCATTTTGGCTTCGGTACGATACCGGAATATAATACCTCGGTATCGATACTAAACCGATACCATAGGTGACAAATAACCAGCTTTAAATGATAAGTGAATTGAAAACAATTTTATTAAACTAATAATAATAATAATAGATTCATAATAGATTAATACATTTGTATTACAAACTGTAACAAAAAAACCTAATGGGAACATAGGTTACAGTTTGACTGAGTTTGAAGAAAAGAAATATAACTGAAGTAACGCAACAAATGTTGCTTTATTGTAAAGGGTTATCCTAACAGTCAAAGTAATATTCAAAATCACGTTATTATTTCTCTCTCTCTCAGACTGTTTTCAGATTTCAGACTCAGATAGCCAAAGAAAAAGCATTAAATATAAATCTCACTCTCTCGCTCTCTTGGCTGCTTCATATTAGCGGTCGGCAGCGCGGCAGAAACATTCCATTCATATTATTGATACTAAAATTAATATAGCAAACTCTTGCTTATTTCAAATTCAATTAATATTCGATTGTATGAAATGCAAGTGCATATATTACGTGACCAAAACTTCACTGGTTCTAGCTTATCACACACGCACATTTGAGCTTACTGTATCACATCTGTATGCGCGCTGATCAGTTGTAAATAAAAGTTCAAATTAAATCTGAATTTATGAATGATGCTCTCACCTGTCGATCTCTTAATTCTCTGAAAAGATCAGGATGAGCAAGCGACAAATGCTTAAAAAAGTTTGATGTGTTGCCTCCTGTGGTGACTTATAGCAACGCTTGCATTCGGGTGCAGTAAGGTCAGTTCCTTCACCTTTGTCATCTGTTTTGTATGCAAAGTAATGCCATATTTTACTTCTACTGTTCTCTTTATTTATTAATTTCGGGTGCGTTGATAGAGTTTCATCTGTTTGATCCATCGCGTTGTTCTGTTGTCACATTTACCGGTTGCGCAGCAATTTGGGAAGCACTGCCACCTACAGGTGCATCTCGCAACTGCAGCGTATGAAATACCGAATTGAGCAAAATTATGATATCGTACCGTTTGAAATATAATAAATACCGGTATTTTTCCAGTACCGGTATACCGCGCATCCCTAGAAGGTTGATTAAATAATAATGTTAAGTTTCGGTAGTCTTCCTGCACCCTTTTAATTCATATTTCTAATTGTGGAACGAAAGTAATAAACATAAAATGCACTGCCTCCTGGGTACAAGCCACAAAATATTCCTCATCAAATCAAATCATACATCAATTACCCATCCAGATCACAGTTTTTGTCCTGTGTGGGTGAATAGGAGACGGAGAAATAGACAGTCAGAGTATCAGAAGGCTCAGCTGCTTTTTCCTCTAATTCAGCCTTGTGAGTGCTGATGGATGCCATGCAATCATTGCAGAAGTGCACTCTGGGAATCGTGCAAACCCAGAAAAAACACTCCAATGTAATGGGCAGAGGCACACTGCCTAATTTACTTACCCTGGATAAGACAACAACAACAAGACTAATATATTTTTATTTGTTAAGGATGTGGATCACTATAACTTGTCGGGATTGTTGCATATTGTAGCCTAGAGTCGCAGCTGTTCTTGTTTTAAGGCTGAGATGACTCTCATTCCTGTACAATCTTAAACCTCATCCAGAAAGAATACCTTACATGGTTAGAAGAACACTGCCAAAGCTGGGTGTTAGCTGAAGACAGCGCTTAAGAACACTTTATAATGTGCCAACGTGTGATTTCAGGTCTATAAACGGCTGATTAGTCTTTCTCAAGACTGTAGTCTAGAGGTTTTTGTCAGAATGATTTGATGACTCAGACATTTTTAGGTGTGGTTGAATACTTTGAAAGATTTGTATAATCATGTCTCCGGGGTGCATACTTTAAAGTGCTACTTGTCAAAATGGAGCACACAAAAAAATATCTTAATAACTAAAGGTAAAATCTTAACTGAACAGCTGTTCATGGTTGTGACACGTTTTTGACGTCATTGATGCGTCACTGAATAAGTTACACTCAGTGCCAGTCAATGGCTACCGTCAGCTGGCTAGTGGTTACCAACATTCTTCAAAGTATCTTCTTTTGTGCTCAACAGAAGAAACTCAGCTTTGTAACAACTTGAGGGTGAGTAAATGATGACAGAATTTTAATTTAGGGTCAACTATCCCTTTAATGAGGAAAATCCCATTTTTTTTTACTGTACATTTATTTCTAATATTTCTACTACTTGCCTTTCTAAGTTTATTTTCGCCTCAAATAAGCACTGCAAGCTGGAAACGGTTCTCGATTCAATGAGTCGATTCAACTGAGTTGGAGAACGCAAGAATCCATTCAGTTTGATTCGTGAACGAATCGCTCAGACCGCTTTTGTAAAGTGATTCATTAAAAAGATCCGACTCAAAAGAACGATTCGTCCGCGAATCGAACATCGCTAGAAAGCGGCACAAACTTTGGAATGTAAACATCACATTTTTCGCAACTTTAAAAACACCCGTTATCGTTTCCTTTTCGGGTTTTAAAGTATATACGAGGAATAGAGACGCTGACAGTGTTAATAAACGTATTCCTGCGCCCATACAGTTGGAGGAGGGAATTATTCAGACTTCTGAAGAAGTTATGTATTAACTTGAGGACCTCAGATCAAAACTGTCATGACTAGTTCGTTTGTTTAATATTTAGAACGTGGAAAATAAAGCGTTTTAAACTCAATCGCTACCTTCTTTCGCCTTTTTTCTCCTGGCCAGAGTCCCACCAAGTTTCCCCAGAAATGAGTCATCTTTCTTTCTGGAGGACGGAGACTTTGGAGTTGGCGACTTTGGAGAGGACGGAGATTTCTGCGGGGAAGACGCCATCGGTTCAAACAAACAATCAAGGTCAGAAAAGTGTAAATAATATGCGATTTCCCCCGCTGAGGGAGTGAGTAAAATCCCAGGAACAGGAACGGAAACGGAATTCCAGCTATTTGCCCAGCCTTCTAAAACGAGCTTCCCTTATCCTTTGATCCCACCCTCTTTTCCAAAGGGAGACTGTTCAGAAAGTTATTCGTAGCGAGCTGCCAATATCATACAATAAAGCCAATTTTATTAGTACTGCGGTGAGATATGAAGCGCCGAATGTAAAACAATGCATACAAACAAACAAATGAAATAAAAATGGCTTTGACCGATTTGCTTAAACGAGCTTTTTATAATATTTTACATAAAATAAAAATTTAATATATTTTTCAAATGTTAATATTTTATATCTTAATGCATAGTAACTAAGCATTTTAAATTTTTCTTGTATTATGTATACTTAGACAATAAAAATAAAAATTTCAGTTAATGTAAATTTAGACCAAAAATTCATATGTAAATAAATTTCATATTTTTATAATATACTGTATTTTTATTCATATTATTTTATAATATACAGAAACTTATCAAATATTATACAATTTATAACCATATTCTGAAATTAGTTTCTTTGTTAGTAATATGTACATTTATAGAAATTAAACATTCAAATTCATATATGATCTTAAGAAATTTTTCTGGAGATAGAGTCCACTCATTGTTTTTACATTTATTAAATAAATTACACAAGGCAACAGACAGACAAAAATAAAACCAGAGCCCTTTGGACATCTTAAGCACATCTTGATTTTTGAAACAATGATATTTGGTTTTGCTTTGGAAATAGTGGCAATTTAAGGTCACTTAAGATATCATGTTCATTGCAAGACTAAGAGACAAACAAATACTCAACAGACACACTTTATCACTGCCGTTAAACTTTGGCCTCTATTGGAATATTTACTGAAGAACAGAACAAACATTCATTAAGAGTTTCAAGAAAACAGGAAGATAAATCAAACAAGTCCAAGAAAAATAGCTTTAAGTATAGAAATATCATTGCACCAGTGTGAATATCATTTGCAGTCAGTCCTCTCACCTCTGTGGCTGTGCAACCTGGGTTTTGAAATCTAACATTCATCATTTTCAGTTAATAAAGAGGCACGTGTTTGGTTCTGGGTTTATTTCTTTTCGAGAACACACAAGGCAGCATTCAGTTAAACAAGCGTTTGTTCAAGATCCAGAAGCTGATCTTCAAATAAGGCTCTCTCAGTCTAAAGTAGTTCTTCTTGCAGGTCACTACAGCAGCTCTTCATCCAGTGTGAGAAGTTCAGGTCCAGTGAAACTGATAGCCTCTGGAGAGGATCATGCTCTCCAGATCTCTGTCTTCGGCTTTCTCCTTCAGCCGTTGCTCCTCCAGCAGACTCACCAGTTTGTCTCTTTTCTCTACCACCTTCATGATCTCCACCAGCAGGCTCTGCTCCTCCACCAGCTCACTCGCACTCTTCTCGCAGTCTGGAAACAGAGGGAAAACAAAGAAAGGCCTATGGTCAATAATAAGGTAAAATATTGCCCACATAACATTTTCACCATGTAACAAGGTTTAACCACTTTGAAGAACATCAAATATGTCCTATGACAACCATAACACTATAGAATCAAGCATTGTTCTGCAGCAATCGCAGGCTTAACGCCGCATGTGTCTCACTGGTAAACAGTGAACTTCATCACCATCGAGAACTAAAATAAACTTGTGTTTGCCGGAGGCTGAGGGACCAACCATTGACTTGCAAATGAAGACACTATCACCTTCCTCAGCGGCTATCAATTCCTGCTCACAAGTAAATGCACCACCACTTACAATATTTTATCACTCTAACAACCAATTATCCAATCCGATATCAGATTGGATATCTGAAAAGTTGGTCCACAGACCTACCCGTTTTTACATTTAATGTTGAATACATCCAAGATGATGACCTAGATCAGGTCTGTAACCACTCTTTTTATGTTGCTCTATATCTGACATCTGTCTGAAGTTTGAAATATTACCTTTTTTTATTAATTTGATCAAAAATCCAGTAAAAACAGTAATAATGTGAGAGATTATTACAATGTAAAATAAGTGTTTTCTATTTTAATATATGTGGAAATGTGATGTAAAGCTGAATTTTAAGCATCATTACTCAAGTCTTCAGTGTCACGTGATTCTTAAGAAATCATTCTCATCAGTGTTGAAACCATTTTTGCTGCTTAATAGTTTTGTGGAAACTATGATAACCCAAACTTTTGAATGGTAGTGTAAGTAAACAATGAAAAATAAAAATAATAAATTAATACTTTTTTTTCAGAAAGGACACATTAAATGCATCAAAAGTGGCAATAAAGACAAAAAACAAACAAACAAACAAACAAACAAAAAAAAATCCCGAACAAAACTGCAGCAGGGTTTCCAAAAAAAAAAAAAAAATTAATAATTGATCATCAGTAATAATTGACAATAATAACAACAACATTTAAATAAGAAATTAAAATATATTAAATTAGAAAACAGTTGTGTGTACGTATCATAACAAACCCACCTTCAGTGGCCATTCGTCGTCTCAGGTCTTGCTGTAGCCGACTTTGAGTGTCCTCTAACTCCAGTTCTTGAGCACTAGAGACAGTAGCATGTGTAAGACATGTATAAAAACCTTGATTAAAAACTATAAGAGTCACAGTACGTACAAGATCATGAGTTCAGACTCATATCGCGACAGCTTGTTCTTCTCCAGGACCAGTTTAAACCAGGTCTGCAGTAGCGTGGTCTCATCTGTGGAGTCGTCGCCTGTCAAAACAACATAACAGACTAAATTTACCGAACATTGAAATCTATAACATGACTAATGTGACTCAGTCATATGATAGTGTCAGAAATTAATGTACTCCACTGCTAAACATTTCATCTACAGTGTACAATGTGAGTCCCAAGCTTCTGAAACTGCTACT
Organism: Tor tambroides; assembly: GCA_021397915.2. NCBI lineage: Eukaryota > Metazoa > Chordata > Actinopteri > Cypriniformes > Cyprinidae > Tor > Tor tambroides. Next base: position 100,143 of record JAFVLL020027283.1, read on the forward strand.
GAAAAACATTCACTATTAGCTAATGACTTTTCCAGTCATTTGTGATTAACAAAAAAACAACAAAACTGAAAATGTAAACTTTTAAAAATAAATGTAAATATTAATAAAATATATAAACTAAATACTAAAATGAAACAAAAAATGAAAAAAATAAAATAAAAATTATATAATATATATTATATATATATTATATATATATATATATATATATATATATATATATATATATATATATATATAGTAAGCTATTTGAATGTATATTCATATTAGAACTTCCCATGACTTCATGATTTTCCGTGACTTTGGAAACCTCATGCATGCTTCATTAATTGTTCAAATCTAGAAAGTAACCATTTTAGGACTATAATAATATAATAATTAAATACTTTTGAGTCAGACAAAAGCCAAATACTACTATAATTGAGCTAATAGTCTCCTATAGAGCCACAAAGTTCTAGTCTCCCACATTGACAGTTTCAGAGCATTGTCTACTACATACTCCAACTCTCTATCCATTTGGAGGCCGCAAATGTCAGTTAACAAAGAACCTATTCAACAAAAAAGCGCACCCCACAGCCCCTCATCTTAATACAATTATCCACACAAAGACAAGTAAACATGCCAAACAATGGATTCTGGCAGGTCAAAGTGCACCATCACAAAAGATTCGCCCCCATGTATTTATTAATAGCATTCTGCTGCCCTCAATGAAGTCTACTGATAGAAGACACACTGTATCCTTGCTGTCCACTTCACAAACAGGACATCTTCTATACCGCCTGCATCCTTGCAGCATTGTGAATGAGAGAGAGGTACTTTGACGAAACAAGGCCAGGAATAAGATGTCACATGACACACTTAAACCAATGCATTTTCTTGCTTTATGCATTAATACTATGGCAGCCTTCAACTATAAATTTAGGAGCAAAGTTCCATCTTTGAATTTCCTAGTAGTTTCATTTGGTTGCCTAACAATACCTGTCTAGGTTGTTAGATGTCAAAAGTGGAATTTCTGAGGAAGCAGGAGAAGTGAATTTCTAGGAGACGTTAAAATTCAATATACAGTCCTTATAATTAGAGCTTAGAGCTTTCAAAATATGATTATAAACTCATTATGCAGTATGTTAAAAGGCTGCTGCGATTTGGCGTTTTTTCATTCGGAAAGACTTGTTGCCTTTAATAATCCCCACGTAGATCAACATTCACCAAAATAATGAAACACCACATTTTCAGCTCATTTCGGAGGCACTTTTCCCTTTCTCTGTCTATTTACAGAACCCATTACCTCTGCAGTCATTTCAATGTAATTTTGACTCTAAATGGCCATTTAGTTCGAATGCAAATCACTATTATTTGAATCTCTAATTTCCCCCTCTAAAAAAAGTCAAACAATAAGACTGCAGCTTATTTGCAGGTTGTCTTTGTGTACATGCTATATGGATCCAGGGGTTAGTCCTGATATAGTTTTCAAGTCCTGAAGTGGCTCAAAATCTTTCTATGGACAATCACAATACATTGACAATACATATTCCATACAATAAAACATGCAAAAATAAATTAATTACTTAAATTAAAAATAAAATGATAAAAAAATAATATAAAAAATAAAGAAAATATTAAAAATACATAATTAAATACAACACATATACAATACAACAAAAAAAGGATTACAATTAAAAGCACATACACACAATTTAAATGTACTGTATGTGTATTTTACATTTTGTATTTTTATATTTTCTTTTCTAATAATTTTTTATATTTTAAATTATGTACAAATATTGTCACAGTACATTGAGAGACAATACATACACAATTAAAAACAGCATATAAAAATATTAAAATACACAAATAAATACACTACATATAATTAAAAATTATAGGCTAAGTAATGAAATATATAATTAAAAATATATATATATATATATATATATATATATATATATATATATATATATATATATATATATACACACACACACACACACACACACAGAGAGAGAGAGATGCACCGATTGCAATTTTCTTCGCCGATTCTGATTTTTTTTGTAAGCGTGACCTGCCAATACCAATTTTTGCCAATTTTGATTTTCTTTCTAAAAACTATAATTGACAGCATATACAAACAAAAATCTATACTTTTTTTTTAATGCAAAAATTGTATATATATATATATATATATATATAAGTATCCAGGTAGAAATGTGTTACCCATTCTCAGTGGGGAAAGTGCCCAAGCAACATTGCTCAAAAAAAGTTGCCCCATCTTAGTTTTTCATTATCAAATCAATCTAAGAATAACAGGAAGTCCACATAGAGACGCCCTGTCAAGTGATTTGACGCCCTGTAACTTCCTGTGTGACATGAAATAAACGGTAAAAAAAAACCCAATAAATTATATAATGATATAATAATGAATTCAAGAACAAGTTTGTGAAAATAAGGTCGTGAAATCTCATTCCTTATGGCAAAATATTTCTCAAGTTTGCACACTTGATAGGACAATGGCATTGTGTGCCTCATTCGCATAGCTGTCAGCAACTGACATAGAAGTCGTAAGTGTCATAACACCCCTTTAAATAATCATATCACCATCACAGAGCGAGTGGTTGGAGACGGGGGACATGTAAGGACAATGGGACTGATAATGAGGCACTTTAAATAATATATTTTCAGATGTAATAACGTGTGACTGCGTTAGAATGTGCCGTACCAGTTTCTCCTCTGAGGATCTTCTCCAGAGCCACACCTTTCTCCTCCAGAGCTCTCTGCTTCTCCTCAACTTCCTCTAGCTGTCTTTGGATTACCTGCCAATTGCAATATACCTTGAATAACTGGAATATATCTAATTCATATGTATGTTTCTAAAGTAGATACACTTGGTGGTTACATTTACAGGAAATGTCCCCAGAAAGTGGCTAAATCTGAAAAGACCTCCCTCTGAAAACATCCTCAAATAGGAAAGTATAGTTCATAAATAAATGTGATTTCCTCCCCCCCCCTAATTCTAACAAATGCTATTAATGCTATTACTGACATTTATTTAAAAACTATAGCAATCTATGGGTCATTTCTATTTATAAATGTGTCTGTATGTCATACCTGAGCCCGGTGAAGTCTTTTCAGCTGATCTCTCTTGGTTTGTTGGACAGCTGTTTTCTCTTCCTTCTTCTGTGAGGTGCCACTGTGAGTCTTTATAGCAAATAATAAACAAAAAAGTTACGGTTTAAATGAGGATTTTTTGTTTGAATAAGTAAAAGATTTGAACAAATTGTTGGAATAGCATTAGTTGTGTTTCTTTAAGAGAAGTAGAGGAGCTTTTACCCTTTGTGAGTCTGGTTCCTGTTCCTCTTCACTAGATGAGTTGGACTCCTGTTGTTGTTGCTGAGCAGGCGCTGTAGATACAAGCCCACAACAATAATGTATCATTTAAATAAGCAAAATGTTTATTATTAAAGGATTTATCAGTAAATATTAAAAAAACAAACAAATAAAAGCCCAATATGGGCTGGCAATAATAATAATAATAATAATAATAATAATAATAATAATAACAACAATAATAACAACAACAATGTCAATTTTTATTTAATTAATAATAATAATAATAATAATATTATTATTAACAACAAAGTGTTAATTATTAGATAACTGTAGGTCAAGGCACATTTTTAAAAAAAACAGGAAATTATCATTAAGCAAGTAATTAAATATAGGCTAATAATTAAAGAAGAAGAAAAAGAAGAATGAATTATCTTAGGTGAAGGCACATTTTTAAAAAAATCTGATTTAAATAAATAATATAAAATACAGTATATATAAACAAACAAACCCAATATCAGTTGATAAAGATAAAAAATAATAATATATAAAATAAAATAACTGATCTGATCACTTATATTGGCCTAAAAATACAGTAACAGTGCCATGAAAAGAGGTTTATTGTAAATAATAAAAAAACTGTTATGCCGATTATGAACATAAATGTACATGAACCAGCTCATCAGAACAGATCCATTATTAGAAATGACATTTATTAAACTGTATCACTATGCCATCAAAACATTGTACTGCAAACAATGTGGTATGTATATGAAGCTTTTCTCCCTACTTTGGCTTCTAGAAATGTTTTGATGTATCACAAGATTAAAGCGGTGTGTTCCACAGTTACCTGAATATTGCATGCAGGGAATATAATGAAAGCCACTGGGAGATTATATTATATTATATAAGAGATAACAGTGCTGCATATAATAACAATGAAGTTAACACAAGCAGCAACATGGGTTTTGTGCACATGCGTACATCATGCAAACGGCGCCTGGCATCAAAACTTTAATCACCAAACAGTGAAATTATGTGAATGAATGAATGAATGTGTTGCTGCGCCTGTTAAATACTCTGTGCTTTTATTTTTCTTTAGCATTTTAATTTAGTGATTTTCAACTGCAGATGAGTGTCAAAGGTCATTTTAACCTGCAATTACCTTTGCTTCTGAACCTGGAAAGAATGGTCAAGATGTCCTTCTGGTTGTCTCCCTTCCTCTGATCTGCTCCTTCATTCCTCTTAATGCGCAGAGAGGAGAAGAAATTGAGTTTTCTGGGCGGTAAGGAGGCCATGTCATCTTTTGTGCCCTTGGGGGTCTTGGAGCTGAGAGCCACCTGCTCCAGTAACGTGGTGAGCTCACTTCCTGTCCTCACTCTGGACTGACCGTCATCGGTAGATGTGTTGCTGTGTTCCTCATCCTGGTTGCTCTGAATGCTGCTGCTAAACAAGCCACTGAAGGAGCCCTCAGACAACGGCCTGGCTTTTAGAGGTCTGTTTCTCCTGAGGACCACAGGGTTGTTTCCTTTTCTGGTGGAGAAGGACTTCCGGAGACTGTTGGCCCACTGTTGGAAGCCAAGGAGCGGAGGAGTGGGTTCAGGTTGAGGACAGCTTGGTTTTGGTGGAGCTTCTGGTTCTGGTTCAACGTTCGGAGGATTCGTTGAGGTTCTGTCCCGTTGTTCTTCTCCAGAAGTCGAGGGCTTTCCAGGAGCAGCCAAGTCCCAGTTGAGCAGCTTCTCCTTTTCAGATAAAGACAGCATGAGCTTCTTCTTGGGGGTGAGGGAGTTTGCCTCTGAGGGATCGGCTGTGATGACAGGCTCTGGAGAGGAAGTGCTGGGTTTTGGGGATTCAGGAAGAAAATGTGCGCGATATAGAGGGATTTTTGGGATCTCTTTGATGGGTGTTGACTTCTTGTCCTCCATTAGGGGGCAGTCAGACTCTGTAGTCGATGTTGCAGTCTTTGTTGGGGAGAGCTATTTGAGAAAAGACAAGATCTCATGGATATAGCAATGGAAGAATTGTTAACACAATGGACAAATTAAATACTATTTTGATCATCTGGACAAAGAAACCTCCTAAGTAGCATTTGTAGAACAGCTGGAGTCAATAACTGATCATTTAGGGTTAGACATGTTACACAGAATGATAGACAATAAAAGTGAATGTAAATCAGTTTACAGATTGATGGATTTCCTCAAAGTCTGAGTCTCCATCTTCCTCTGCTTCGGTTTTATCATCTGTTTTTCCACGGTGAAATTTCTTAATCAGGACGAGGGGCAGAGCTGTGTGAGGAAATGATGCCACAAAGGGCTTTGATAAGTGATCACAGATCTAATGACTTAATAATAAAAATAAAATAAATAAAAATAGAGAATAAACACATGAATAATAATTATATGAATGAACAAATAATAATAATAATAATAATAATCACATCCTCCATGTTGAGAAATGGCTACCTAGCTTAAAAATATCTGTATATCATCAGCACAATTTTTTTTTTTTCCATTGCTAAATTTATTTATTCATGCATTGTGGTGGTGTTAAATCACATAATAATATAATAATAATAATAAAAATCAATAACTTTTTTTTAATTCAGAAACTAAATAAATAGTGAAATTCAGTATTCACTCTGGTAAGTTTCACTTGGAATTCTAATATCATATTGGCCAAGTTGTACTTGCAAGGAATCTGACATGGTAAATGATGGCTAAATTGTGCTAATAACTACAATAAGGATCTGGAATTAACTGTAGGCAAAACAATTACAATTTGCTGAAAAGTGCAATTTTTGCTTTTGTATATGATCTCAACAATAGCTGTGAAACAGACCAACAACGCCCTCTGGTGAGAGAGAGGATATGACCAGCATCCAACAAGTAGTCTGCCTCTGAATTTTAATGCATATAACGTATAGCCTTTGGAAAAGTTGCTTTAGAGTTTTGCTTTCTCTGCAAAATACCAGGAAACCGAGCTCTAATAATAAAGCACATGTGCTCAGGCGACCAAAAGCTGCATTAGCTTTTATAAATAGATCATGTATGACGCTTGAAATTAATCCAGTCAGGATTAACAAATTAATTCAGATTAGTTACGTGTAGTAACTGACATGACAGGCACTACAGTAAGCAAGGCTGCATCATTCAGCATGTTCAGTCGAGACACAGAGTGGGAGGGACTCATTATTTTGAGCTCTTTATCAACCTTGAGCAGATAAATAACTCATGCATAGAAACTCAACCTAGAATTAAGTTTGTGCCTGACAACACAAGCTCAATGGGAAGGAAAAACACTTCTGCCGTGTCTTTGAAGGTTTCTATATTGTTGGTTTTATTCGTGGGAGAGTGAACGATACTTACTGGATCGGATTTTCTTCTTCCAGAGGTTGTTTTTGTTGGTAATTTCACCTTTGGCTGTGGAGAGTTTCACTGCTGAAAAGAGGAAATCAGAATGAGCACTTAAAGTGACATTGATCATTTAAAAGCATTTTATTTCAATATACATAATGCAAAGTTTCAGTGTACATTTATTGTTTCACCTTGGAATGTGTTTTCAGCCAATTGCCAATAAAGACAAGCTAAGCAAACAAATCCAACAGCTGTTGTCTAACAAGCTACATGTGTGACCGAACAAAATGTTCAGCCCGCTGCAAGACACGTCCACGGGCCAAAAATAATATACAGTCAATGGGAAAGTCTGGCTTTGACTGCCACTCCTTAACTTCATTAAAAAAAAAACCAGACAAAAATCCAAGCAGGAAACTCAGAGATGAACTACAAATCAATCCACTAATTAAAAGTGTAAAAGTGTCATTTTTGGACATTTAAGCCATCCTTGTAAAAAAGGGACGTGCCCTTCAATATGTGACCTGAAAAGTGTCCAAATACATTTTGGGGCCATTGTAAAAGACAAAAATATGACATCCTCTGACATTGTTAAACTTTGAGGAAAACAAGTTTTGACTGACCTTTCTGCAGTGGAGAATCAGGACACACAGGTGCAGGATCTGCAGGATCTGGCTTTTTAGATGAATCTTTGACTTCACTACTCCAAAATATGCAAAAGAAAGTATTAGACAGGATCTTTGTAGCTTTCACACTTACTTATTATTAATAATATTTATTAAAACAGTACAGTAATTATAATACTACAATTATTATTAATTATTACGTTAAAAACAAAAAATGTTCACTCTACTCTTAATATCGTTATCTTTATTATTATCTTTAAAGTTATCGTTCTTGGTGCGAACGGGACTAGCGCACGCACGCCTGCCGCTTTACTTGTTACAGCAGGATGGATTCTGATTGGGTGACAATGTTTTTATTTTTCATCAGCTGGGAAAAAAAAAAAAAAAAAAAAGTTCTGAAAGTGATTCCAACGATATCGTTTCTCTGTGCCTTTATAGTTATAGCTGTGGTATGGCTTCTGTTAAGGCCTGTTCACACCAAGCACGATAACTATAAAGATAACGATAAAGATAGTTCTAAAAATCCTTCTCAATATTAGAGAATAGCAGAGCCCACACCACAACTATAACGATAAAGGCACAGAGAAACGATATCGTTGGAATCACTTTCAGAACGTTTTTTTTTCCCAGCTGATGAACAATACAAACATTGACAGCCAATCAGAATCCATCCTGCTATAACGAGCTGGAGAATTTAAAGCAGCAGACGAGCGTGCACTTAGATATACAAACGATATCGTTTGCTGGTGTGGAGCCAATATCGTTATCTTTATAGTTATCGTTCTTGGTGTGAACAGGGCTTTATTCTTTACGGAGAATGATTTTTCAGCCCCGTTCATACCAAGAACGATAACTATAAAGATAACGATATTCACGTACACACCAAGGAACGATATCGTCTTTATTCTCAGCGCACGCGCGTCTGCCACTTTAAATTCTCCAGCTCGTTATAGCAGGATGGATTCTGATTGGGTGTCAATGATTTTATCATTCATCAGCTAGAAAAAAATCGTTCTGAAAGTGATTCCAACAATATAATTTCTCTGTGCCTTTATCGTTATAACTGTGGTGTGGACTCTGCTATTCTTTAATATTGAGAACGATTTTTAGAACTATATCTTTATAGTTATCGTGCTTGGTGTGAACGGGCCTTAAAAGTGAATATTGTGGACCAACCTTATGTTTATGACCTCTGCTGAGTCTGAGACGGCCTGCACCTCTGCACTCTCAGCCGGAGCGCTGGGCTTCGACAAACCCTTCGGGTCATTCTGAGATCTGGAGTCTGATTCGGCTCCTGCGGGGTCCACGCACACACATGACAGACTGAATTTATAAACCAGACCCTGCTATCATGCTCTTCATCTTCAGAGATGATTACATACTGTACCTTAATGTCTGTATTTCACCAGCACAACAACAACAAATAATATTAACAACAACAAATTGTTTGATTTATTAATTTACATTATTAATATTATTATTCCACATAACTAATTTATAGCTTGTAAAATGTTCCATGGCAGTCTTTAGTTAATCACTTGAATTAAATGGTTTGTAAAAGCTGAATTCCTGTTTGAATGACAGTATAAGGTAAGCTTTCATAAGATGACAGTATGTCATGAGGAATTAGTTCATATAGCCATGTGTTCATCTCATTATTCATGTTAGACATTATAACCTTGAGACACTCTCCATATGAATGTCTGTTTTGATTAGTGTTTTTCAATAGTCTCTATACCCTCACTATTTAGCTCTCTTTCCCTTTAGCACATTCTATGATAGTCATTCCTGTGTATACTGAATACTGCAGTCAATACTGCTTTTGTGTGTCAAATGAGATAAAGACATAGCGCAAAGTCTTCAGAGATGTTTCTAAATTTTTTTTTTCTTCATTCATTTTTAACCCTGTACATCTTGCACACAAAAAATCCCCCAAAATTATTTGAGTTTTCATCTTTATATTTTGCCTACACAAAGTAAAATTAATTAAATGAAACATGGAATTAATTAAATGAAACATTTTAATAGCTTGGTAAAAAAAAAAAAAAAAAAAAATTAAAAATTTTTATATATATATATATATATATGAATATGACCGTGGACCACAAAACCACTCTTAAGTGTCAATTTTTCAAAATTGAGATTTATACATCATCTGAAAGCTGAATAAATAAGCTTTCCATTGATGTATGGTTTGTTAGGATAGGATAATATTTGGCCGAGATACAACTATTTGAAAATCTGGAATCTGAGGGTGCAAAAAAAATCAAAATATTGAGAAAATCACCTTTAAAGTTGTCCAAATGAAGTTCTTAGCAATGCATATTACTAATCAAAAATTAAGTTTTAATATATTTACGGTAGGAAATTTACAAAATATCTTCATGGAACATGATCTTTACTTAATATCCTAATGATTTTTGGCATAAAAGAAAAATGGATCATTCTGACCCAAACAATGTATTTTTGGCTATTGCTACAAATATATCCCAGCGACTTAAGACTGGTTTTGTGGTCCAGGGTCACATACACATATATATATATATATATATATATATATATATATATATATATGTATGTATATATGTATATACATGTAAATATTTTCAAAATATATACTGTATGTGTGTATTTATATATACACATAATAAACATACACAGTACACATTATGTAAACAAAAACTTATTTTGGATGCGATTAATCGTTTGATAGCACTACTAAAAAAGAATTTATAATTGAAATTAATATGTTATATCAATTGAGTTCAAAATAGGAGGCAGTGCAATCACAAAAAAAAGCAGATAAAAGCAAAAATACAAAAAGCAAAAACCTACAAAAATCAGATAAAAGGACAGGATAGAAAAGACCCAAAAGAACCAAGTTTGACAAAGGAATTTAGGCATAATTTAAAATGGGTATGATGTATGTTCTAAAAATATTGATTAATAATGGTTTGTTGCAGTTCCAATGCTTTTAAAAAATGGGATGTGAAGTTAAAAAGTGTCAAAAGGGAAAAAACAAAAAACAGGGAGGGTTATGTTTGTGAATCGTGGGTGTGATATATCTGGTACAGGGTTATTTTTTAAGCCTATACTTAATTGTGATAGTTGGGTTACATTTCTTCTTATTAGCTTGGCAGTTGCATTGATGAATACAAATACATCTTTGCTGAGGGTTACACAGGGAAGCTCACTGAGTCGGCAGACAAAAAGGCAGAAACAAACTTTTAGAGATAAAAATGAATTTATTTTATGCGTACAGGCTTAAAATATATTATAAATTAGGAGAAACAGTCTTTTATTGTGAAATATACAAAGAAATGGTAAGCTAAAATTTACAAAAAACAATCCTTAAAGGACTTGAAAAATTGTGCAAAGCTAAGTATTCTTATAGGACGACCTCAGTTTGTTTTTAGGAAAAGGAACAAGAGAGTGCTCTTACATGGGATTGGGATAGTAAAGCAGCCTCTGCAACAGAGAGGACAAACACGGAGAGAAACAAGAAGGGAGGTTATTTTATGGAACGGTGTGTACTAGAAAAACGGGTGCATTTAAAAAGCATGCTGGGATAGTCAAGTGCACTTCTGTTAGTACGTTAGCTCTGGTACAAACAAACGCAATGCCGACTTTTGATGAAGGACAGCGATGTTTGGGATATCTAATAAGAAATGTTCATACATTAGACCCATGCTGCATTCACAATAGTGGGGTTAATATTATAGTTAAGGGAGCCAGTGCAAAGCGAAACAACCTGATCACCTGACCCATGCAGGCCAATCACGTTCCTGCTCTCACGGTTCAGCCAATCAGAGGTTGGAGCATTGGAAACTTGAAACAAGACTATGCATGTTGTAAAAAAGGATGAAAAGAATGAAATATGAAGAGAAAGAAGGAAATTGAGAGAGAAATAGCATTAAAATCAAGGGTGAATTTTCCAGAACTATAATTATGCATGTTCAGTACACTTAAACACTGATAAAAACAGTGCAAGAAAAACAAAAAAGACACTTTTAAAGCTTTACACCACACATTTAGTGGAATGTTTGAATACTGATTGATTAAACAATTGGAGGTACCCTATTCACGGTGATACCGAGGGACATTTCCTCCACTTTTACATAAGAAATCAATGCAGAATATTATGCATTTGACCAACAAAGACTATTTGCATTACATCACAAAGAAAAAAGAAAAAAAAAACCCCACAATTTTGGTTATAAGCTACATCTAGTGTCCCCAAAAGGCCATAAACTAAGAAAAAGTGAACATTTTAACAACAACAAAAAAGATAAAGCCCATCATATTTCCTCATTAACAAAGTCGTCAAAATGCATTTTAATACTGTTTGGCATTTCCATTGCACATTGAACAAGGGGAGATGCAAACCTTAACGTCGCAGTAACGTTAACCGGCAGTTTCAGGCAGTTAGGATAAAGCGGCACAACCCTTCTCAGTAAAGTGCTCTTAGTTTATCAGCTTTAGATCTTACATTTTCAAATCAAAGGAATATTTACGAACACTGAATGTTTCTTAAACTCTATAGGGCCATAGTTGCTTCTTAAAAGGACAGTTCACACAAAAAGACAATTCTTTCATCAGTTACTCACTCTCATGTGGTTACAAACCTGTATTACTTCCTTTCATTTGCACAACACAAAATACCACACTTTGAATGCTGATGATGTTTTTGTCAATACAATGAAAGTCAATGGGGTCCAAAAAAAATAACATTGGACCCTTTTGACTTTCACTGTATGTACAAACTTTTCATTAATTAAAAAAATCTTCTGTGTTTCGTTGAAGAAAGTCAGGCATACAGGTTTGGAATGACATGAGGGCGAGTAAAAAAAAGAAAAGAAAAGTGTACCATCCTTTAAGATGTACAGAGAAATAATTAATATTATAAGCAATAAACTAAGTATTTCAGTGTAAGGGACTGGCCCAGTCTACAGAGTTTAAGAAGCCCCTTCCCTCGTCAGTCCAGCAGTACCGAGGACCCTTTAAGGCAGCTGAAGCCCCCAGTACGGCTCGACTGACTCCATCATGCTCACTGGGGAGGGAGCGATGGCCTCTCGGCTCATCTGGCCCGTCATCTCATGCAGCACGTATATGAAGGGCACACCCAGACTCAGTAGCTCATAAAGGAATACATAGTCCTCCTGGCGCTCTCTGAGGTGTAGCCCTACGGCCCGGGCCGCTTTATACATCCAGCGGGCAAGCTGGCGGGGCGTACCGAATAGTGTGCGGCCCACGTGCAGTGGCCAGTGCAGACGTTTCCTAATAAGGGAAGTCAGGGTACCTGAGGACGGGCCGCGGAGGCCGTCAGTGGCCGTGTAATCAGAACTAGCGCTGGACGAGGGTCTGCCAACTCCGTTGATCTGTAATAATGATAATGTAAATAAAACAGAAGAGGATGGTAACATTTACACTACACTAAAAGTTACTTCTAATGTACATAGGATACTGCAAGTAGACGGCACCAGACATAATAATAATAATAATAATAATAACAACAAATATTACTAATAACTAATAATTAAATAAAGAAAACATTAATAATAATGATGATGATGATAAACAGATCTAGATTATTACTATTATTATTAATGTTATTACTATTATTAGTTATAGGTATTAATATTATTAATATAATATTATTAATAATACATGACTGAATAAAAATTATTATGAAAAGTTAACAAAATCTACATTATCTTGATTATTAATAATAATTACAATAATTAAAACACCACCTATAACTAATTATTATATTTCTAATACCTAAGAATTATATACTATTATAAATAATAAAAATTACTTCTATAACTAAGTGTATTATAATGATTACTATTATTGTTATTACTATTATTAGTTATAGGTATTAATAATAACAAATAATATTACTGACAACTAATAATTATAAATAAATGAAAACATGACTAAGAATAAGAATAATGAACAGATCTAGTTTATCTATATTATTACTATTGTTAATGTTATAACTATAATTAGTTATAGGTATAAATAATAAATAATAATAATAATAATAATAATAATAATAATAATACAACATGATGGAATAAATTATTCTGAAAAGTTATTATTATTATTAACAATCTACATTATCTTGATTATTAATAATAACTATGATTAAAAATAACAACCTATAACTAATAATTATATCACTAATAATTATATACTACTATAAAATAATAAAAATAGCTTTTATAGATAAGTTTATAATAATGATTATTACTATTATTATTGTTTACTATTATTAGTTATAGGTAATAATAATAATAATAATAATAATAAATACTACATGACTGAATAATACAAATTATTCTGAAAAGTTATTATCATTATTATTATTAAAATATAGATTTGATTATTAATAACAGCTATAATAATTAAAAACACAACACCACCTATAACTAATAATTGTCACACCATATCACTGTTTGGACTTTGTTTTCGGTTTTCTCTGTTTTGCCCCATCTACAATTTGTATGTGTTGTTATTAAATTACAAATAACTAAAATAAATTGTGCATCAGATGTAAATAAAAATGATTTAAATAACTGATTTAAATAAATTATTATTGGTCTATCGCAGCATTCTGCTGTCAAATATTTTTGTATAACTAATTCTAAACTGTATAACTGACTGATTTACTGGTTGACTACATCTCTTTAATAAAATGTATTAACATTACCTCTCCTCTTCGATGCCTACTGCTGATTTTTCTCTGAGAAAAGTGCAGCTTGCAGTAAAAAGTGCCTGCAAGAAAATAATTCAAGTAAATCATTTACTCCATTCATAACTACATACTGCATGTAGCAGTCTAATGAATAAAAATAGCATTATAAATGCAATCTCATGCTAACAAACCTTGGTTGGAGTCGAAGGCATGACCACCCAGTCGCAGCGTGCAGCCGCAGATGTTACAGCGGAAACACTCTCTGTGGAAGAAGTATCCCTCCGCACTGAGCCGCTCCATTATGTACACGCGCTTCTTACAGAAGTGACAGGTGTCGCTGCCGCCCAGACCCGGGGGAAACTCCTTCCGCACGCTGGTCTGAAACACAACATCATCCATTCAATAATGGGAAAAGGGATAAAAGGGATCAAACTAAATTTTGCTGTTACAACATTGTTCTAATACACTGCAATGAGATCAGACACAGGTTATTCATGGATAAATGGATAAATAAATTCAAATTTAAATTTAAATTAAAAAATCTAAACAAATTAAACTAAAATAAAATCTATTTTGAAGGTTACATGGCATGCTGATGTATTTTGCCATATTACTAGCACAATGATCAGCTGTTTTAGTGAGAAAATTATGGCAAAACCAGGTAGGAACCACAGTGAAATGTCACAAGTTTAAATTATCAGGTCAGCTTCACACTGTGAAATCACACAATATGAAAAGGGCACAATATTTAGTTAATCCGTCAATAAATCAATAAACCAATGGATCAATGCTTAAGCCAAAGCATGAAGCATTGTCCTGAAAAATAAGGCAAAAAGCTTGTGCTTTGATTAGCTAGATACAAGAATATATATATTACCGCCCCAGATTCTGCACATCTTCTGGCCTCTGTCTGTGGATAAAGACTCTCTTAACTACAGAAAATGTCACAAAGTTGTGGCCGTCAGCAAAAGAACATGCCGTTTTTGCACTTCTTTCCGCTTTCTACAGATCACAAGATTTGACGACACTAGTTTACAACAGAAAACAACTGAGAAATAAAAGAAAAACTCATGACACTGGCCTACATCCTGAGGCTGTAACTTTGCAATACAGTCTAAATCTTTGTTGGGAAAATAAACAGACTTCTGATTCACATAAAGAAGAACATCAGGGCTCCTCTTAAAACTTCAGAGGATTCTGTAGCTTCAAGAAACAACCTCATCTCCTAACCATCATCTTGTCCCAGGACAGAAGCTGCTTACCAGCGAGAGGGTGAAGGGGTTGTTAGGTCTGTGATCGGTCTCGTATAAGATGGCCAGTGTAGCTGCTTTAACACCAATAGCAGAAGAAACCTTTCCCACTGTTCTCTGACAATCAGCAGCGAAGAAATGAAGGGGGAAAAGGAGAATAGAAAGAAAAGGAAGAAATGTGGTATAGATATTCAAACCATAGTGGAGAGTGATACAGATATGAAAGTGAAAAGGCAAATATTTTTTAATCAAATGTAAATTAAAACGTAAACAAATTTACAATATTTAAATGCATTCTTTTTTTCCATTAAGGTGGTCTCTTTTTTTTGTAAGAAGCTATGCCCTATTTCTATACCCCTATTTAATAGATTTCTATCTATATACAAGGAATGCTATATAGTTTTACCATCATCTTATTTCTTCATGCCATAAGGACTTGAGAAAAAGCAACATATCTTAAAAAGTGTTGTAATCTCTCAGCAAACTACTACATAAAAATGACGATTGTGTTCTTTCACGCATTCAATGTGTAACAAATGTGATGCTCCTTCAAAGTATCGATGTGCTCATTTTATAACGCAAATCGTGCAAAAAATGTTTTTACACTGGCCCTAGTTAGAAACCAATTAATTTTCTGAATCGTACAATATGTGAAGGAAAACGTAACTGCTTTATCAATGGCAAAACATCAAAAGGTTAAGGTTAGTGTATTATTTTGTTCAGTGTATTAGCAGTTTGAATACCTGTTTGGAGGGGTCAAGGCACTCTACACGTCTGATTTCAGAGCGATCTGTGTGTTTATCGTGCTTCAGCTGTGTTTCTGAATCTTCACTGCACTACAACCAAAGGGAAAATGCCTTTCAACATTAATTACTCACAGATTCTGATATATTCTGAAATGTGACTCAAACCACAGTCTGTGCAGATATAGTTCAGAGTGTTTGAAACAAGGGAGCTCCTCTGATTACTATTATCAGTATAATCACAATGTTTTACCTGCTGGTGTTGGACTGAAGGAACAGGAGACAGACGACAGGAAAGAGTAGAGGATTCTGGGATAGCGTGAAATGAGAAGGCTTTAGAAGGAGAGGAGGAAACAGCAGAAGAGCTTTCATCTGCCTGTGTGAGGAGAGCAGGAAGATGCAGAAAAAAGAAACTTGTAAAAAAAAAAAGAAAATCACAATCTATAGATTATACAGAAACCTTACACTGTAAGATGGATGACAGAAGTGGAGGACAGACATAAAATAATGATTAAAAGATAATAAATTACCACTACTACTAGTAACAAATGAATTATTATTATTATTATTATTATTATTATTATTATTATTATTATTGCTACTAGTAAAATACATAATTTTAAAATATGTATTATAATTAATAAATAAAATACTACTACTACTAAAAATAAATTGTATTGAGTAATATTTAGTGCAGATTATACTAAAATATTAATATGTATTAAATAACATTTTATAATTAATAACATAATATAAATAAAACATGAAATATTTAGTTACAATAAATAAAACACTACTACAAATATATTAAATATGAATCAGTTATAAATATAATACAAATGCAATTATAATAACAGTGTTTAAATATTTAATTTTGAATTTAAGACAATTTAAAATATTTTAAATTTAAAACAAAGAATAAAAATTAAAATATATATTTTTAATTGTTTTTTATATAAAAAAAAACCATTTGAATGAATCAGTTATTATTGTGAGTGAAGCTGATATTGAAATATTAATACAGTTTATATAAAATATTTTTTTATAAAGAAATTAAAAGTAATACTACTAAACAATACAATTATAATAATATTAGTGTTTTGATAATATTTAATAATATTTTAATTGAACTATTTTTAAAAATCAGTTATACAATAATCATATTGGTCAAAAACCATGAGGATCTCAGTCTCTCTCTATAGGAGAGAACGAAAAAGGGAAAGAAAGACAGAAAGAGAGAACAGAGGACTGCATTCAGCAAAGTGGCCAACCGCAATGTGACTATTTTATGCATTCCTGATTAGTTCTGCTGAAATGAAAGCGTGCTGACCAAACAAACTGTTCTGCTTTTCTTCTGCCTCAGTTGTTGCGTTCAATAATTATATAAGTCAGGATGAAAAAGAAAAGGTCACTGCAAATAAAGCATGGAGAAAGAGAGAGACCACCGGATGCTGGCACATTTAAGTCCTTTCAAGGGAAAATCCCTCATGAGGTCAAGTAAGGACAAAAACCAAAACGCAACACACAGCACTTGTTAAAACACACTAAACCGGCCACTGAGCACACAGTAAGCAGGGCTGTACCATCATGCTTTAGTATGACGCAATCCAACCATAAGTTTTGCTTTTCACCTGAGGTTGAGGTGGTTTGCCAGTGAAAAGGCAGCTCAGTTGCTGAGCTCGCTCTTTAATGCTCTTTTTGTTGAACTGTCTAGTCATTTCAGCCTGCACTTTTCTCTGCATTCAAAGGCAAAAGAGACAGAAAGCATCACAAGAGAGGAAAGAAGTAAAACCAAGACTGTAGCAATAATAGGTAGTCAAAAATGTAATGGGTTTGGATTGATGCATCACACCATTCACCTGACTGACTTCCTCTTCCAGCTTCTGTAGGCACTGCAACATGCCGCCCAGGGCTGGTGTGAATGACGGGAGTGAATCTGAGGGGTCTGCCGGCTGGAGCACTTTGAAGGGAATGTGAGGAGATCTGGGACGAGATTCACTGACTTGATAACTTGAGGGAATTCCAGTGAGCTGGAGAGTGCGGTGAACGCTAGTGGTTTTATAGTTGGACTGGATTTCTGTGTGACCGTGACTGGACTGGATTTCTATACAGTGGTCAGAATGATGGGTCTCATTCTGCGTGTGAGATTCCAGCAATCTTAGATAAGGAGAAGGCTGAAAGGACACAGGTGACAATTTGTCAAAGCTAAAGCCAGATTCACTCAAGGGATGCATGATATATTGGTGCCATATTGGTTATCGTATTGGTAGATACTGGATATTTTAATAGTTCATGCTAATTTTCTCTATTTTTACATTTAGATCATATAGTGCTAACTAACCTACAGTGAATCTTTTTAAAAAAAAAAAATTAAAAAAAAAGTTAATAACACTGTTAAATAGAATCTTTAGCACAATCTTAAAATAAATATCCATCCATACTTTTCATTATAACTGTGATGTCTACATTCACTTGTAGCATCAATTTACTTTAAGTGTTTTATTTTGAATTTATTAAAAAAAAATATATTTGAATCAATTAAAAATGTTTTAATTTGAATTATTTTATTAAATTTTACTGAGTTTTAATTAAAGTTTTGAATTTCTTAAGAAATAATCAAATTATTTAAATATTTTATAAAAATATATTTTAAGTATTTAAAATTTAAATATTTAAATTTATTATCAGCCATATAATGAAAATAATTATCAGCACAGGTGCATATATCAATGCTTCCCTAAAATGTATGAATTTAAAGTCAAAAAGTCAAGAATTGTTTAAATTAAAAATAATTTAACACTGTTAAATATGATCTTTAGCAAATTGCATTAAGAAAAAAAAAAATTTTCAGAGTTAACATTTTAGTGTTGTGATGCCTAAATTCACTTTAGCATTGATTTATTTTAGTTTTAAGTGTTTTAAACTTTTTTTTAAATTTCTTTAATAAATAATCTTAATAGTCGATAAAATAGTCTTAAATAGTCTTTTAAAAAAAGTCTAAATTCATTACTTTAAATGACTGTGCTAAAAATAACATACCACAAAAATGACATTTAATATGATTTACACAAGTTGTGTCGTGTTCCTGGATCAGCATCCACTATTGTTTCTGGAACATCAATGAATGACTGAATGCAGAAAACACATACAGAATGATTGACTGATAGGAATGTTATTCAAGGAAATGTCCATCTAGTGACATGGCCTACTCGTGTAAATCACGTTGCTTCATGGATGTGCGTCACGTTAGCAGTGGACACACATAATGGAATCAATACACTGCTGCATGGGATTGTGGGTGATGTGGAATGACGGATCTTTCCCGCTGGCGGAGCATACCTGCCATTTTGGTTTGGGTGGAGGGGGTGCGGGCTGGCTCTTAGGTTTGGCAAAGCGCAGGTTTTCTGTCATGTCCAGAGATACGGGTTTGTCAGTCTCAGATTCAGACTAGTTTCGGTAACATTGCACCCAGGGAGATAGAAAGAGAGAGATAGAAGATGCAGAAAGAAACAGGATGGAAAGGAAGAGAAAATCAGAGGGAAGCTAGAAAAGCCACAGAAAAAGGAAGTAAATGTAAGAGCAGAACAACTGACTGAAACAGCATTAAATGCTTAAGACCACAGATTGGCTTATGACCAACACTGCACAGAAAGTTCATTAGCTGTTCATATTCAGTTATGAAGCATTAACACTCCATGAGTGACCTACATCCTTTAAGCCTATAATTGAGCAGCCAGACCATTTAATGACCTCTGCTAATCTCAAAAAAGGAAAGCCGGCTGCAGAAAAACAGCAGGACGACTGTGAAAAATCACAATTACACTGCATTAAGGGATTACAACTAGAGACAAAACAATCATTCTTCTGATTTCATCTTTTTCTGTAAATAATATACGCATACTTTTTGTAAATATGTATTTATAGAAATGTTATTGTTTTTGTTGACTGGTTTTTGTAGTTTTAGGCTAATTTTAGTTTTCTAAAATTGACTAGCAAAACATTTGTCATTAAGTGTTTTTAATTTTCTGTTTTTACATTAAGCTCATTTAGTGCTAACTAACCTACAGTGAATCTTAAAAAAAAACCCACTAATTTAATAATACTGTTAAATAGAATATTTAGCAAATTCTTAAAATAAATATCCATCCATTTTTTATGATAACTGTGATGTCTACATTCACTTGTAGCACCAATTTACTTAAAGTGTTTTATTCTGAATTTACTAAGGAATAATCAAATTAAAAATGTTTTCATTTTAAACATTATTGAATTTATTAAAATAAATTTTTTTAATTTATTAAGAAATGATCAAATTTAAATAAGTATTTAAAATATATTAATTTTAATTAAATTTAGGGCTGTCAGTTTAACGCATTAATAAGTTAGGAAAAATAATGCAATTAAAATATTTTAACGCAGTTAATGCACTGGCCCCGCCCCCAGACCTCGTCTTACATTTCATATAGTAGACTGCTGACAAATATGATACAGGGCAACAACTCCATAAATGCAGTTATGCCCTAAAATTCAAGATATTGGTGCAAAAAATGCCCTATATGAGTTTGTCTCGTATTTATCACACGAGCAAGAAGAGCAGTATTACACGAGTGCTGATTTTGTCACAAATATCATGAGTTTAAATGTGATTTTATACAACAGTTCAGTAAATAAGAAGTTAATATTGTGTTATATTTTAAACACAATATTATGTGTTTTTGCTCAATTTTGCAGAGAACATATTACCTTTACAGCCATAGCAGAACTGTTGTCCGAGTTTAGTTTCTGAATGAATGAATCCGCGTTTTGAACGAATCGTGTGAATCAATGATTCAGTAACCCAATCATAAAGAGAGCCATTCACTTCATTCCTGAATGAATCAGCCATTTGGACAAATCGAATAAAGACATTTACCGCCACCTGCTGGCAGATTTGGTTTCTTATTTAGAGTGTCATTTCATTAAAAAAATAAAAATAATAAAAACATTAAATGGATAGTTCACCTAAAAATCATCATTTCCTCGCCCTCATGTCGTTACAAACCCCTCTTTTATGGAACATTTAATGCAAAAATAGCTTTAAATAATATTTTGTGGGTATTTTCAGTCAAATTTATTTTGCAATTAATTCGATTAATCAATCAACACATTATGTAATTAATTAGATTTAAAATTTTAATCGACTGACAGCCCTAATTAAATTAATTTAATTGTTTTTGTTGACTAGTTCTTTTGGTAAATTTTAGGCTAATTCTAGTTTCTAAAATTGACTAGCAAAACATTTGTTATTTTAAATGTTACAAATTAGTCACTGGAAACACTTCACTATAAAGTTTAACTCAATAACATTATTTAACACTAAATTTTAATATACTTTTTAAATATACTGTTATATTATTATGATTTATTAAATCTATACAAGTGTTATTCATGTTAGATCATAAGAAATTAATATATGGTAATTTATACGTGAATTTAATAATTAGAATTCTATAAATGCAATAACTATTGCTAAAGTCAACCTTATTGTAAAGTGTTACAGACTCTTTATAGCAGATATTTTTCAAAGTAATGACACAGAATCCACAACTTTTCTAACCAACAGCCCATGGGGAAAAAAAAATAAATAAAAAAAAATATTCACAACATTACTTCACTTTTGAAATGCGCACCGTCATGCATCCAAATCGAAATATTCTGCATCTGATGAAGCAGAGGATTTACTTTCACTGCACAAAGACAGGTATTCATACGGGATTACAGGCACGGTTCAGGAGCCGGATTAAATCAGAGATCCCTGCTGCTCATTCTGCTGACTCCAGAGTATCAGTGCCACATGAGCAGTTTACAGTCTATGCTTCTGAAATACTAAAACAACCAACCACAGGACAAATGAAGAGTCCACAAAGAGGCTCAATATACATCCTGTTATCATTTTAGCAGCTAAGGAGATCTTAAGGATCATAGATGAGGTAATGTCTCCTGATGGACCCTGGCTGCTTTAAAGAAGAAAAGAGAAGCGGAGCCGTACCTGTCTGCGCACACCACAGCTTGGTGCATTCTCCTCAAACCTGGCCAGCAGCTGAGTTGCCATGGAGCGCACCTTATTTTCCTTCTGCTCCTCTCTCTGGCCTACAGGGGGTGCACTCTGATTGGACATTAGCTAGGGGAAGAAACAGACCAATTTGCAGAAGCAATAAACTGTGGGTGTTTAGAAAGAAGACATACAGGACAAGCTAATATACCTCCTCCAAATGACTGCTGGCCTTCTTTCTCTTTTTGTTGTCATTGTCTTCCAACTTTTTATCAACCTTGGGATACAGAAGTGGTAGTGTTTTACACTTTATTAGGTTTAGATGTTGGCTCAGTTTAAATTAGTTAAGTGAACAGGACAAAAATGCTACCTTTGGGATTCTTTTTCGAGGCAGAGCATGATTTATTGCGTTGTAAAGAGAGTTTGTGGTCTTTGATGAAAATTCTTCATTATTTGCATCAGTCTCTTTGGGGACACCTGCAAACACAACACAAAACTCTGGTTTAGTATCATACTCTGGTATCTGTTAAAGGGATAGTTCACTTTGAAATTAAAATTTGATATCTATCAGCTTACCCCAAGGGCATCCAAGATGTAGGTGTCTTTTTTTCTTCAGTAGATCCAATTTTGATATTTTTAGGTCAAACCGTTCTAGTCTGTCAGTCATATAATGGCAGGTATAGGTCACTGGCTCTATAAGAGGGAAAAAGAACATGCACAGAGAAATCCAAATTAAACAATTCCCCATCGTAACTACACATTGATGGCCTAAGACACGAAACGAGCGGTTTGTGTGAGAAAACGTACAGTATTTATATCATTTTTTACCTCTTGTACAAAACCATGTCCAAGAGATCTGAGTGCACGCACGCATCCGGTGTGTGACGTGTGCGCGCGCGCTCTGGCGCGAGAGTCTGTCACACACCGGATGTGCGCGCTCTGGCTTAGTCTGCGCAAGCGCCGGAAAGCGCCGGAAGTGATCTCTCGCGCTAGAGCGCGCGCGCACACGTCACACACCGGATGCGTGCGCGCACTCAGATCACTTGGACATGGTTGTGTACAAGAGGTAAAAAACGATATAAATACTGTTCGTTTTCTCACACAAACCGCTCGTTTCATGTCTTAGGCCATCAATGTGTAGTTACGATGGTGAATTGTTTAATTTGGATTTCTCTGTGCATGTTCTTTTTCCCTCTTATAGAGCCAGTACTCTACTACCCATTATATGACTGACAGACTAGAACGGTTTGACCTAAAAATATCAAAATTGGATCTACTGAAGAAAAAAAGACACCTACATCTTGGATGCCCTTGGGGTAAGCTGATAGATATCAAATTTTAATTTCAAAGTGAACTATCCCTTTAATGCAAATGAACAGGAAATGCTACACCTGTTCTAAACACAATGCTAAAATGTACCTGTAATATTACCTGTTATAATAATGAAATACAAAAATGAATGAATAAGTTAAATAAAAAAATAAATAAATAAAATAAATAAAAAAAAATTACAATAAAAAAAAATTATATACATTCACAAACACAAAATTCCTTATAATTGAACATTAATAATATAATAGTTATAGTTACAATATCAACAGTTATAATGTAATATAATAATGTACAATAATTTAATATAATAACATTAATAGTATAATTGTGGTAGAAATAATTGTAATATAAAATATATAATATATAAAGCAATATAAAATAATATTCATAATTAACTGTTACATAAACTGTTTTTAGTTCTAAAAATCTTGGCAGTATTAAGATTGCATGCACTAATAAAAAAACACTTCGTCAACAGCAAAATATTACATTCTACATATTAAATTATATCAATAAACACCCTAAACCATTATAAAATGATGCTGAAGCTTAAGGGCTTTTTAAAGGTAATGTAACACAATTAAATTTTTTAATTTCTTTTAAGTTGGAGAATGCTCAAAGCGAGAAAACGTGCACAGCAGATGCACAAATGCACACTATCAGCAATGACACACAGCCTCACAATCTGTAAGCTACATCTGCATGCCAACATTTTTAAAATGCCTTACTCTGAGTCATGCAGCACTATCCAGACCATTATATGAAAAACTCTTCCTCAACATGACAGCTGCCTAATGCAGCATTTAATCTATATAAGTCTTATGACAAATGTTGAATTTTTGGATGTCCAAGGATGGACAAGCTGCTCAAATGATTAAAAACCAGTCTTTGAATGGAGGCACTGGAGATCTTCCCACACCTAATTTGGAATGAAGTATATTTAAGAAGAGTTATTTTTTTTATTTAGGCTTCATTTGAAGGCACATAGGTACATTTATGACATATTTCAGACTTCAGAATTATACTACACTTTCAAACTTCATTTGGGTTTTTATTGAGGTACCTGGGACGGATTGAGGTGAGTTGCGGAACATCTCGTAAAATTTAGAGAGGTAGAGCACCATAATGAGCTTGTCTGGCCCTCGTTCGACATTCATTTCCTTTCCTGTGGTGACCGGCTGGATGCCAAACTCCCGCTCTGCTACGTCAAACGCCAACTGGTTGTTTTTAGCGCAATCTGCCTCGTTCAGGGAGTCAAAATCACTGGAGAGATCAAGAAGAAACCACAGAAGTGAGATACATAAGCAGATCAAATGAGAGAAAACAGGGAAAAAGCCTTATCAGGTCTGAATGCATTCCACTGCACTGAGAACCTGTGTTCGCACAATCTGTATCCTTGGTGATGCATAATATTTGTCGAAAACCCTCTCACAGAACGGTGTGATGACTGGACAAGCTGATTTATGATGCATCACATCTCACCAACACATTTTCCTTCACATCCAAAAGGTACGGCAAGATTTATGACAGAAAGTGTGAAAATTATGATGTAATTGCCGATGTAAATCATGATGCAACCTCTGCATGTTTTTCTTCCTCTTTCTTTTGGTCAATTAAATGTTTCACTTCCTTATTGGTCCATTTTGATATAATCTCCTTATTGAAGTGAACTACTTTCACTAAGCTGCAGGGGAAGCGAAGTTGAAATATCAAAGCTATTGTTCTTTAGTACAAGCAAACAACTTGTTTTGATGGCTTAGGGAAGGAGGTACCGCCACGTGTGTGAGATCAAAGAGCCGCCAAATAATGGAGCATTTGTCAAACCGTATGAGGGTGTGATCATGGGACTGAATGATAGCCAGTTTGTGTGTTATGTCTCGCTCACATGAGGTCCGGCCGCTGGCGGTGAATGAGGGCGCACAGAGCCAGGCCGCTCCTCCAGGAGGTCGTAAGGTCGGTCACATCCACTGCCCTGTAGCCCTGGGTCTGCTTCTGACACCACAGTAGCAGCCGGCTGGGACGCACCTCTGACTCTGAAATCAATGCACACCATCATTAGGAGCTTTACAGCTAATCGTTTTTCAATCGTTCCAATATACATGTATTCATTCAAAATTTTGAATGTTGACAAATTAAACCGCTCTTTATAATACCTGCCAGTGATATACACTACTGTTTTAAGTTTGGGTCATTAAGATTTATTACTTTAATTGTGATAATTGTAATATGTACCTCGCAATTTCAAGGGAATAATCGACAATTATGATTTTTGTCATAATCATGCAGCCCTATTTGTAATGTTACAAAACATTTCTATTTCAAATAAATATTGTTCTTTTAAACTTTCTATTCAAAGAATCCTGAAAAAAGTAGGACAGTTTCCACAAAAATATGAGGCAGCACAACTGTTTAAAAAAAAAAAAAAAAATCAATTACAATATTACATCACAACAGAAAACTGTTATTTTAAATTATAATATTTCACAATATTATTGTTTTTAATCTATCAAATACATGCAGCCTTGGTGAACAGAAGAGACTTCTACCAAAAACATAAAAAAGAAATTATTGAACAAACTTTTGAACAACACTGGTTATACATTATTTAATACCTTCTATCTATCTATCTATCTATCTATCTATCTATCTATCTATCTATCTATCTATCGTGCATTGTTTTGAAGTGCACTGTGTAATTTAGAAAATATTAAAGTTTTTATATCTTATTATGGTCAATAAATAAAGTGGACTTGTATTACCCTAAATGGGTGTGTTTGTGTAATATAGTTGTCTTATAAACCTGGGATTATATGAGCAATATATTGGCTCTGTGACAAATTGCTTTTGTAAGCTGCTTTAGTGTCTGCTAAAAACACACATATACATATATATATATATATATATATATACACACACACACATATATACTGTATATAGTGTGAGTGATAATATTCACTACAAGTCCACACATGCTTTTGTTGACCCTTTCCGTCATGTAACATGACCCTTTTGATTGAGTAGAGGGTGTGTGAATTATTGTTCCTATGAGGCCACATCCAGGTGAGCCAGTATAAAACAAATATGGATCTTGTGGCATCACTACATCCTATTTCCCAATTATAGTAAAATGAAACCAAATGAGATTTTAAGAGTTGGGTTGACACTAATCCTATATTGTAATTATGAAACCAGTTCAATTTTCAATATGAAGTTTTATAAAGAGCTTTTGTGTCAACAGTAGCACAGTCAAGGGGAATCATTACCTGATATTGCTCTCTTTTTCCATCAATTTTAAGAGAAAATGCAGAAATAAGACAAAATTGCAAGTTGTTGCAAACCAAAAGCAGGGTTTACTTGAATTTGCATTGATTCTTGTGATTGCAGTCCCTGAAAGGACTGTTTCAACAAAAGAGAATCAGGCAGTCAAATTTGCTGCCATCTCGTAAGACACACAATTTTGAATCTACCTCGTCTGGAGATGTTTACAGATCTGCGTGTGGGTCCACTGCGCTCCAGAGAACTCAAGTCCTGCTTGCCGTTAATGTACAGATGCCGCACCTGACACAGGAAGTTTAGCATTTAGAGGAGGAAGACAGATGCATATAGATCTATATATGGCGATTATGTCTCACCTGATGCGGTCGTACACAGGTGGAGTTGAGGTTGGGGTAACGCGTGGCTGGGTCTATGGTGTACTGCTCAAAGTTTTTTGAGATGTTTTCTGCAGTCGTCTGAGGCAGCAGCCTGTAGATGCTCTCCCTATGATACACAAACAAAGAGGACATTGGGTCAAGACAAACAAATTATTAAAAAAAAACATGTGTTTCACTGGTTGATGGAGTGTGTTCGCACCTCTCTGACAGAAGATCAAGAGGCCCTTTGCCCTGAGCCCAACCCTTTATCATCCACGCTGTGTCAAAGGCAGCCAGAAACCCTCGAGCACATCCAGTCCCCATGGGCCAGAAAGGCTGGAGACCAATGAGACAGAGAGAAAACATTTCATGTTTACAGGCTACTCTAAATAAAACACTGTACAGTCAAGTGAAGTAAATTAAACTATCTTTTCCTGTGTTTAATTTCAGACATACTGTGGGGTCAAAGTGTCCAAAAAAAAAAAAAAAAAAAAGATTTAAATTTTTTTAAACCACAAAATAAATGGAAATTTTGGAATGTTCAAACTTAAAAATAAATAAATTAACATTTAAAATGAATAATTATTTAAGTTTTATGCAGGTTAAGAGTTGCTGTTACTAAGGCAAAAGGAGGATAAAGATATCCTAAAATTTATGTTAATGTTTTACTCTAATTATTATGATAACATACAACACATAATTCAGATATGTTAATACAATTAGTTTTTTTTATTCTAATTAAATTAGAAAAACTGATCAAATTAAAAATGTAACTATATATGGCATATGATGACACCTACCTCCAGCAGACTATCTCCAACCAGTGCCACCAGCAGCTGATGGCCACTCTTTTCTCTCACCAGCGCGGCGTTCTCTGAGGCGTACATGCAGGTGAAGTCAAACATAGCTACATCTGGCTGGCCGTAGTGGTTGATGGCATAATCCAAAGAAGGAAGCTGGTAGTTTGTGCCAAAATCTGCAGCCTCACGGGCGTAAGAGAGCAAAGCCTCTTGGTTTACGTTGTCGCTCGCCAACAGCCGTTCAGTCTCAATATAGTCCTGAGAAAGGAAAAAACAGAGGAAACATACTTTTAAATGAAAAATTATGACCAAAATAAATATTTTTTTTGATATTTCCTTTTTATATTTTTATATTATTCTAGATTTTAAATTTACATTTGTTTTATTTTATTTCGTTATTTTTATTTAATTTAATTTTATTGCATTTTGTGTTTTTTTTTTATTATTTTATTTTAATTTTTTAAATTTATTTTATTTAATTTTTTATGCAATACATCTAAATACATTTTAGGACCACTGTGATAGCTGAGATCAGTTTAAGGGTTTAAGGTGCACGTGCAGGATGTTCAGTAATCACAAACAAGCCTATCAAGTCATGTCAAAACAATAGGGCAAATTTGAATGCAACAAGTAGCTTAAAGTTAAGTGGATTGCACAGCAGCAGCATCATCATTATTATTATGCTGGAGTGATGAGCTGGGTTTTTACAGTCTCCACTGTGAGTACTGGGGCCGCTGTCCAAGGGCGTGAGAGTTTAAAACTCCAGACAAACTCCAAACACTCAAAGAGCTTCAGTCACTAAGCTGCTGTGCAGTAATATCCTGTATTATACTCCATGTCTGACACAGATGCCAACACAAGGCTTCCTGATAGAGCTTCTTTTCATAATAAACCCGAAAAATTTCCTTCTAATGCTTTCAGAGAGTAAAATACTTTGTAATGTTTATCATAGGATGACTAATATTCGCCATAGGACACACAAATGCTTGTTTTTACATGTTTGATATTGTTTGCAAATTAAGCTTATAATAGTTATTAAAGACCAACTCTAATCCTAACCTTGCTGCTAAAAGAAGTCAAAAATTACAAATAAAACGAAACTAAAAATTCAATAACGCTAAACAGCACGACAACAAATAGGCCTACTACCATGATACATGCTTTACAAATGAATATACAAAATACAAATCTATAAAATTACTTGATATTGCTCAAATTTTTACTCACATTGATGATCACACCCTTGTCCAGCAAGCTCTGTTTCTTTGCTGTCATGACAAAGTAGTGCGTGTTGTCCTTGTAATAGACAATGTTTTCCAAATCAACGCCTGTACAAAAGATAAATGAGGTCCATTAGCATGATTGTGCGACTGTTTTGTTGCTGGTGTTGTGTACGATGAATTAAGCTCTATTATTAACTTTGATGAGGGCATATTCAAAATGACATCTGCCTCAGAAGAAGATTACAATGTAGTTTTGCTCACTTTAAGGAGTGGAACCATTACACACTGATGCTAATAATGTGTCAGGATTTGTATTTCATTTGTATTTTAAGAACATTATGGAACGTGTCATGGTTTTTAAAGAATGCACATTTTGTTTCGGTCATGCATGAACTTCACCACACCTGTCTCCTCCTTGAGCTCCAAGAAGAACTTCTGATTGAAGATGAAGGCCACTCCGCTGATCTCCTCCACTTTGGCCTCAGCTGTCGTGTTGCGATTGACGAAGTTTGCAGTGATGGCGATGGCTAGTTTCCCTCTGAACTCCTTTCTCCTGAAGCCTGGAGTAGAGAGCAACATAATGCTTTGCATTCATAGTTTTCATTTAGTGTTGATTGCAAACAGAAACATCACTATTATTATTGCTCACGTTTGTTTCAAATTTAAATTTAAATATTTAAACTTGAAAATAAATAATTTTTTTTACTGATATGTATAAGATGCAAGGTGCTTTAAAACAGTCATCTTTTTTTTTTTTTTTTAAATCAATAGATAAGGTAATTGCTAAGGCAGCGTATATTTGCAAAAATAAAAGGGCAAGACCTTTCAGGTCTTTGTTTCACAACAACAAATTACACAATACAGTCTTTGCACCTTTCTGTGTGATAAAAGCAACATAATATCTTCTCTTTTCATGGTAGCACTTATACACCAAGTGTTTGTTTACAACCACTATCCCACATTAAAACAATGCATGTGTCAAGTCTGGGTATAATTTAGCACAGCATGGTTCAAATTTTTCTTGTTCTAACTTGAAGAGCCGATTCAAGTCTGATCTAGGATCTGCCTTTCTGCTCGATGTCTGAACTCCACTAACTGTGTCAGCAGGAAGCAATGAAAGGAGTCCCGCTCCACCCCTGCTGTAGTGAGTTAAACTTCCTGTCAAACACAAAGAGCTGACCCGTGTTCTCAAGGAATGGGAGACTGAATGTAGGGCAGAGAGTTTTTGGAAATTGGAGTCACTGGGGCAATTTTCTTGACTGAGTGAACATGTTAAAGCCTTTTAGCAGGTTTATTATGCTTGAGAGAGCCAAATCTCATAAGATGAAAAGATTCTAGTCTGAAAGCGCTAAATATGTGCCATTCACCAAGACATTTGCACAGTGTATTTTTTCTGCTATAGTGTTCTAAGATGTTAGTTCGGTCCACCATATGATCTCTGGCAAACAAAACCCAAAAATATACCATAACTTGCTTAAAGGAGACAACTGAAATGTTTGTATGTGGAAGCAGCCACAATTAATCCCACCTAACATAACCAAGATTTTAAATATACTTTTATATTGCAATAATTTCACATGCAATTTTCAAATTAATGTAGAAACAACAAAGACAGTATATTTTTTAATATTTGTTTAGTGGCATCTTTTTTTTATGACTGAAGGCGAGCATCACTGATACCAATACTACGGATGTCTCTATGAAATAGTTTTTTTCCTAATGTTTCACCCTTGATATAACCATTTAACCTTACAGTGTGTAATTGAGAGCTTTCAATCAATTTTAACACTTAATAGACTTTAAAAACAACTTCTAATTTAAGTGAACTTAAAACAGTTAAAAGTAAACAGTTAAAAACTGATAATATAGAAAAATATAGATGAATCCTTAAAGTGACAAAAGTTATTGATTTCCTCTTTTTTTCTTTTGTTCTTTGATTAACAGACATCACAGCTGGTCATTAGGTTATTTGGCTGCTATTACTTTAAGAGCTGCTGCTGCTGAATGTAACGTGGATCTGACACGCATCGTATTTTCTCACAACTCTTTACCTTTTCTGACCCACTTCTGGTCTTAAAGTCTCTATAATGAGCTGTCAAGTTAAATCGAGAATGTTAGATGAGGGAGACAGTGCTGTGGTGCTCCAGGACAGTTTTAAAACCACTGCATTTCAGAAACATGTTCTTAAATGTGACTCATATTTAAGAACATGTCTCTGGAATGTGACTCATATTTAACAAATACTTGCATTCATGCAGTTTTAAGGCAGTGTTAATCACGAACTTCATGACTTAACTGACGACATAACTACGACATTGCATGCTCAGTTTCTTTCGCGCTTTAATACAAAATTAAATACAGCATGTGCTACAGCCGCCGCATTTGTGCATGCAGTTGGAGAGCATGTGTTACGAGCACAGTATAATGGCTGACAGGACAGGAAAGTTTGTTTTTACTAACATAATTATGGCCTGAAACATCTTATCTGACTGCAGTTCACTGATGTTCTACTGAAGCTCCTCATCACCTGTACCTTTTCCACACTCGTTTGACTAGTGCCTGTTGCTGAGGCAAAGTTGGAGAGCAACCCTAGCCCCACCCCCACGTTAAATATTTTTAATGCTGTTAAAGTGGAAAAAATTAAGCACATGTGTTAACATGCATGTATATGTGTGTGTGTGTGTATATATATATAAATAAATAAATAAATAAATAAATAAAGATATATAGTAAATATCCTGGGAATAAAACCCTTGACATTGGCCATCATTTTCAAATATATGCTGCCTTAGCAAATACCTTCGCGTTAACCGTTACCATCAGGTTCTGCCAGTTGAGTTCCAGGAATATTTCAGGCAAGATTAATATTGATTCCTTAGAAGTAGTTACGTTTTTTACAAGAAGGATATGTTTGTTTAGAAGATATGATCATTTCATTGCCAACAGAGTTCCTTCATTTACGAGAGGATAAGTTAAGATGCACACATAACACAATTAACCTCAAATGATTTATGGAAACAGAAAAACGCCTCCATTTCAAACCCAAGGCATTTAGAAACTATGTAGGGTGAAATGGAAAATTTTATTTTTAGTTTTATATAAACTGTGTAAATATTTGCTCACCATCAAGAGTGCTTCTCCTTCCATCTGCGCCAATGATCACATCAAACTCATAGTCTGAGACGGGGTGATCGGCCGGCCGGACCTCCGCCCTCCATCCAGGCCCTGGAATGCAGACACCTGGTCAAAGAAGCTCAAAGGAAAACAAAATAACTTGGCCTTTCTTTTGTTTACTGCAGCTTTAAAAGTACAGCCAGCTCAGTGTGTGAAGCCACCAGGGAAAAAAAGCTTACTTGTATCTGGAAACACCGCCTTCATGTTCCATCCATGTGTGACGCCTGTATAATTTGACGCAAGGCCAACGATGCTCTTTTGACCAGCAATGCATAGCAGGAGAGGCGCTATAGACCCTAATGACCCCTGACTTTATATATAGTACAGAACCGAGAGTTTATCATTTGCACAATGCAGACTGGTGAGTGCCATTGACGTGGAGGAACGACACAAACCTTCTCGGTATCAGTTGTGTATGTGCGTCAAGGGTACATAGTGGGAAGGTGTCAGTTTTCATGATCTGGTTTAGCCCTGCTTTTACTTTCATAAATCCATTAGGATCTTGAAGTAGGAAGTTACAACAAATCCTGGGTAAACTGACATACATTCAACCAATGTTAGGCCCATTGTAGGTGTTAAAATGACACTTTTAAAAAGGAAAATTATGAGCATTCCCTAATCACCTTTGTTAAATAAGCTGCAAGAAACATAGCCCAGAGCGTAAACAGAGTAGATGAATTTGAAAACCGGTTTACAGCTTCTTTCTGTCTGTGATCTCATTCCTAAACACACTGTCCTGGGTGTGCGTGGGGATATGTGTGTAGCGCGACTGGCAAAAGGGTGTGTAAATCTGCCAAGAAATGACATAAGATGAAAGGTAATGATTACCCAACCCTTTCCAGACCACATGAGGTGTAAAGAAAACAGGTGACGGGTTGTCTTGGACATATTTATAGTTATTTTATGGCTGTGTGGGATTATATGATGATGTCTGTCAGGGTGTATTGTGGACAGTAAATGTAGTCCTCAAAGCTAGATGTCATGATTTGCCAATTACCATCAGTGCCTTGGTCCTCAGGCGGCTCGAGAAGCTTGGAAAACTCCACGTTGACGTGCACCTCAACCCCAACAATGAGAGAAATCTTTAACAGCATGAGCTGCAGCTGACGAATACCTGAAAATAGGAGAAAGTCACCATCAGTTCCACTAGGAAGGAAACACATTTATACTGTTAATTTTGTCATGTACTATTACTGAGGATGTGCTGGTGTTGGAGACAAGGCCATTACAATAATGTTGATATTGTGTTTGTGAGGCTGAATCAAATGTGATGAGATTATAAAACTGGGTGAAAAAATAAATAAATAAATAAATAAAATGAAATAAAAAATAAAACAATTAAAATACAATTAAAATAAAGCACAAAAAACAAAAAAACTACAGACTGAAACAAAAAAAGAAAAGAAAAAAGCACAGAACAAAAGCACAGAATATAATTAAATAAAACAGAACAAAAAAAAAGCATGAATAAAAGGCACTAAAAATAAATTAAAAAAAAACACATCTTTCTTTTGTGCTGTCTTAATGGCTAAAAAAAACAAACAACAAAACTAAATGCACAGAACAAAACAAACACAATATAATAATAAAATAAAATGGAACAAAAAAGCACAAACATAAATAAATGCATAAAAATAAAATTTCTGTTGTGCTGTCTTAGTGGCTGCTTGCAAAATCATACAGCGTGACCAATGCAGTCTGATTCATACACAACTGACTCTCAAAGTCACAAGTTATCAGTTCAAAATTAAGCATGTATGCATATACACATTGTGCAGCATGAACTAAAACTCTCAGACAGCATCCAGTATTTTTAAAGAGACAAGCATGGAAAAATACATTTGCATAATCCCAGCTACTCTAAATGACTGGTCCTATCTCAGGGACCATAAAGAGGAACATAGCAGACTTACAATAGGTTCAGTTGGCAGAGCATGAAAGAAAAAGAACATCAGTGCGTCTAAAAAAAAAATTTCCATCAAGCTCATTTGCAAATCCCTGCATGTGATTGCAACATCTGATGAAACCATATCTTGTTTTCCTGTTATGGTATCTCTCGATGACTAGAAGCGATATCAGTGAAGAGTATCTGTAACTAAATTTTGGTTTCTGGTTAGAATGAAAACAGATTTGACCTACTGATGTGGTCTATAGATCCAGCACAGAACTTTCCATAGAACTTCTTGGCTCCAAGGTCCCTGAGGTCTTGGATGGTGTAAGGCCAAAGGTGCAGGACATTGTTCCTGGAGAAGGTGTCTCTTTTTTCAATCACCACCACCTTGGCACCAAGCAAAGCCAGCTCTATGGCAATCCGAAAGCCGCAGGGACCGCCACCAATGATGAGACACTGTGGAAACAAACAAGTTTGGCATTATTTAAAGGACTTATTTGAATGACACTGTTGGGAATTTTTTGGACAGCGTCTACAAGTGGAAGCAAAGACTCACTCCAAACACATCAACTTCCTGACCAATCAAAACCAATTTGTGCACGCCCATTCTTCTGGCACAATCAAATTCTATGATTTCACCTCCCCACATGTCACATTAAACCCAATCCAAGCAAGTTCAAACACAAGCCAGGACTGGGTAACGTCTCTACTTGTCTCTCTCAACAAAGCAGGGATTATGACTGTAGTTTCTGAGAAAAACATGACAAGTGTTACGGTTTACTTGACCTAATATGGTGTACAAACTCGCATATCCATAAAAGGCTGGTTCAAAAGTGGTCATAAAATGGCAAAAACACTTTAATCACACTTTTATTACCTGTCATTAGATGGCAAGGGCGTGTAACAGCGAGGAGAGAAGGAAATATTGAACACAAAATGAATTGCTGCACTAACTTGGTGGTGTTTATATGGAAAGACAATTTGCACAAAAAGAATTCTCGTAGCTTCATAACATTAAGGTTGAACCACTTATGTCACATGGACTATTTTAACAATGTCCTTACTACCTTTTTGGGCCTTGAAAGTGGTAGTTGCGTTGGGTCAGGGTCAGAGAACAAAGGTCTTACGGGTTTGGAAAGACATGAGGGTGTGTAGTAATTACTGACAGAATTTTCATTTTTGGGTGAACTATCCCTTTAAGAGGAATTGGTTTTTCACTTCAGCAATTCAGGAATGTTCTTCTTTGCACATGAACAACTTTAGTTTTGTGCAACCAACCTAACTGCTTTTACAGGAACCGCAATTTCTGCCATTATTCTTTATCTTAGTGTTTGACTGATGATCCCAACTTCCTGTAAGATGAGTCCGTGTGTCTATGCTTCCTGTTCCAGACATGATCCCTGGAGGAAGTGCTACTCTCAGCTTCAGACACCACTGTGGGCTTCTGTCTCTTTACATTACTACTTTTGAAGACATTCAAAAAGGCGTTTCTGTGCCAGAGCAATGCTAACAGCAGCTGACCTGCATTCAGAAGCCAAGTTTGAGGATTAATCTTACGGTCTTTCAAGAATGGAAGACCACCGGGATAGAACAATTTGAAAATGGGGCACATCTGGAAAGCACAGTAATCACTCAGATTATCGACAACAAACTGGATTTTAAGTCGCTTTTTATTGTAAATCTTGCCCTCCGCATCCATTTAAAACACAAAAAAAAGTGTGGTGCCAATGATGCCATGATATTGTGACATCACGACAAGACCAAACATCATCGACAGCTGTGCACAATGTGAATGACAAGTTGTATGAACCTTTGGATGCTTCTATTTGGAACTTGAGAGAAGTTCATTTATTCATTCAGAGTTTCCATTTCTGGGTAAACTATTCCTTTAGTACTGTTGTTGTGAAATAAGTCAACAAATTTACGTGAGACAAACCTTAAGCGCGCAATGCAAACCTATGCAAACAAACTACAACTTGCTCCACAACAAAAAACAGCAATAATCGTAGCATAGACCGAGATAAAACACTCAAAATAAATAGCTAAAGCCCCAGAGATTAGCATTTAATCCTCTTAAACTGATACTTAACTGCAAAACAAATATTCCTTAAAGTTTCCAATTATTTCAACATCTTATCAAGCTCAAATGAGGTCAATAAGTCCACAGGCAAAACCACTATGCAAAATGCGCTAAGCACAATCTCAACACGTCTGCTAAGTGAAGTGACCTGAGATTGACTTCCATTGACTGTTCACAAACACCTACACAATAACACAGTGGTCTAGTTAATGCATAGGAGAATTTGACAGCTTAGAGGTAAACAAAGACGACTTATTTTCCCAAGCCAACACAATAATACCAGCCCAAACACTTGCTAGCATGCAGCCTCCACAAAAAGTAAGCCCAGATTAGCATGGTAAGGCACTCCAACATTGAGATCATGCCATTCTCATGAGTTATAGCAACATTACAGAACCACTCTGATGAGGAAAATCATTTGTATGGGATTTCAGTGGTGTATTTTTACAGTCAAACCATTGCTAAAGCTAACATGACGATTCGAATGTCTTAAACACAAGCATTTTAGGCCATCTGTAGAGGTAAAATCTACTCTAAATGAGCTCTGGATCAACAAAAACGCTGACTCATGACCTCGTAACCTTTGACCCTCCAGTCCAACGGTCGACTGCAGTGGAAAAATGGCTAAAACTAAATGATGCTGATCCTCATTTCCTGTTCCGTTTTACAAATAGAAAGAACACAAGATGCAGTGCCAAAACAGCCATCTCAACAGTGAACTCATCCATTTTTATCAGGAAAAAGTGATTTGACTAACAAATATGGATATGAAAATGAGTTGTTGTTGCTGCTATTTAAATTCTCTTTAGTTATGCAGCAAATAGTGACATTTTAGCCAAAGAATCCCATAAATGTACAACTAACAAATTTGTCATCTTATACAACATAAAATCAATTAAAATCTCCAAGTGAGCTTTCAAAGCACCTTTATTTAAGATTTTTGTTTCCTCTAAGAAGTGTGAGATTTTAAGCACGTCTAGAGCTCTATAGACTTACTCTGGTGTCCACACAGGCTTTGCCCTTACTGTACTCTTTGTGGCTTGCTCTCTTGTCCAGTTTCCCCCAGAGCCCTTTGGCCTTCCAGTAGGTGACGGCAGCTTTCAGGCTGCTGTAGAAGCCTCTGTGGTCGGAGGGGTTCAGCTCCAGCTGCCTGCAGAGGACGCTGAAGGCCTGCAGGGTGCCTTTACAGGTAGTGGCCTGCACAAAGTTCTCAAACAGCTGGCCGGCCTGAGATGTACGCTCGTCCTCCGTCTCCCCCATCCTTCCTCTTTTTGCTCACTCTTTCCCTCTGTGGACAGGGTATTCAGTCAGGGGTTGGTTGGTGCTGGCATTCCTTTTCAAGACTGGGGAAAGAAAAGGAAGAGAGGGCTTTATTTGTTTCTACACGGGGACCAAAGTGCCATAAATTTCATGATCTGCAATCAACCATCTGTATGTGGAAAAAAAACATCCTATATATGGGTATACAGTGTGGTGAAATGACTAAAAATGGTAGGCAGTTCACATTGTGCAAATTCATTTATTGCTTTAGGGCTCTGATTGCAGCCCGTCAATGCTGTTTGTATATAAAGGTCAATTATATCAATAAAACTGCACCGTCCTTATAAGAATTAGGGATATACACATCTACATAATTTCATAAAAAGCAGGGGATTTAAACTGGGAATAAATTTGTGAAAATTTAAATAAAAAAAACATTGCATTCACCAAATAATTTGGTATAATGCATAAAATTAAATACAATAAATAGTACTAAATAATAAAAAAAATAAAGTAAAAAAATACAGTAAAATTAAAACAGGTAAATAAATACAAATACATAAAATTAAACCAAAAAAAAACCAACTTAAGTATTTTTTTCCTGATAATTTTATTTACTTTGACAATTGCAAACAATTTAATTTTATAT
>JAFVLL020027284.1:0-11457 GCA_021397915.2 Tor tambroides
ATAAGAATGTTCCGAGAATGTCGATCTCAGAATGTTTTCTCTTAACGTTATCAAAAGTTAATAAAGTTATAAGAACGTTCCATAAACGTTACTTTAACCCCTTAACTGACAAAGATCGGCGACAGCCTCAGATTATTGATATTTCACTTTCACAGCACGTTAAAACATCGCACTCTTACTTGATCTGGACAAACTGTGCATCATTACAAAGATTAAAGACTCTAGCTTCGATATTTGACTAAACTTGCATCTACATCAGAGGCGTTTCAAATGTCTTGTTCAGTGTGAATGCATTGGGGAATGTTGTATTACCTGCGGCTCGCTGGCACTGACTGCGGTTGGCGTACATGAAGTGATCATCGCAGCTTTGAGACGAACAAACACAGCCGTCGGCTGTCAGATTACAGCCAGAAAACACACACGCTGGGTTCACCGGACCCACAACCTTGTGTCTGTGATCGTGACGGCGAGAACCTGAGAAACACAGAGAGTTCTTAGTCTTTCTTTCCTGTGACGGAGCACTTCAGAGAGAAAATACAAGAGTTTATGTTGATTTAAATGCCAATTTCTGTTTATTGTGTAACCAAAATACCTATAATAGCAAGGGGAAAAAAGAATATATTATGCATAATGAAGGACTTTTAGCCATAAACAAACCAAGTCTCTTATTTTGAAAAATATATATATATTTTTTTTTACTAATTTCAGATGCTGATTCAAAAAGATGAGAGAAATATGGGAACCAAAAAAAGATTTTATGCACTTTTAATTGTAAACAAGTTCAAAATATGCCAGGACTTTTATTTTGAAATATCTAAGCTTTACTACTTCAGCTGCTCATTCAAAAAGATAAGAGAAATATGAGAACCAAAATACCGATAATAACAAAAATAAAGCATAATGAGGGACTTTTAATCATAAACAAGCTAGATATATATATATATATATATATATATATATATATACTGGGACTCTTATTTTGAAATATATGCTTTACTACTTCAGCTGCTCATTCAAAAAGAATAGAGAAATACGAGAACCAAAATATCGATAATAACCAGAAAAAAAAGATTTTATGCATAATGAGGGACTTTTAATCATAAACAAGCCCAAAATACACCAGAACACTTATTTTGAAATGTCTACCGTACGGCACATTTTTTTTCCTTTCTGGCGAAAATATATTTTAAATATATGTATTTTCTTGATTTGGAATATATGGAGGCAAAAAATATATATTTTAAGTGCTTTTAAATATATATATATATATATATATATATTTATATTTTTAAAATATATTTTCAAAAATACACAAAAAAAATGGTCAAAAAATATGTAATACAGCATAACAAAGTAATGCATGTAATACATAAAGTATCCTTATGTAAATATATTCTGAAACATATTTTAGCAAATATATAGTTTTGGCCATTTTTAAAAACATTTTTTGCCGTATGGGTAAGACCTTAAAAATGATCATTAATCTTTTGTTATATTATTTAAGACTTTTTATGACCTTAAATTAGATCAAATCACATGTAAGACTTTTTGGTTACATTTTATCTTAAGGTGTCATTGTTACAATATAATTCTACATTTACGTACTGAGTAATATTAATGAACTACATGCACTTACTATATGGTTAGGTTTAGGCTTGGGGTTACTTGCATGCAACTGTGCATAATTAATTGTAATTATAATAGTAAGTACACGTAATATGTGTAACAAGGACACCATAAATTAAAGCATTACCAAGTTTAAGAGTTTTTATTTTCCGGGTGAAGTCCGCACCTGTTTTCCCAGCATGCACACATGCATCTCTGTCGGGATAGCTGTAGGTCCGGATGCAGGAGTGTTTGGATTCACACACACACTGTCCATCCAGTCGCTCACAGCCACTCACCAGCGGGCAGCGCTCGTCTTCATCATCTGCATCCGTCGCGTAGGGTACCGCTGCGGAGAAGAAGACAGCGTTACCACGGCAACCCAGACTCCTTAGTCAGGCTCGTTCGGTCTCCGTCTCGGCTGTCGCTCAGATTTGTTTGCTTTCGTTCCAAACAGAGATGCTGAAACAATGTCACGCCTGGAAAGATCTCTTTAATGGCTCAATTGTTTCTCCTAGACAGCAGTGAGATGGACAAAAAACCAGAGACTTTCGCTTATTGTTCTCAGATTTTCCTCACATGTGTCTCCTCTAATATAGGTCAAGTATTCAGTCATATCGCTCATAGTTAAGATTAATGATTTTAAGTGCCAGGGTTGTTATAAGCTGAAAGAAAATATAAATATTAGCTGAAAAAAAATAAAAAATGAAAATGAAAAATGTGGAAAATAATTGAAAATAAGCTGAAGTGCTAAAATAAACTAAACTGAAATAAAAATAGAAAATAAATAAAATAGAAAAATTAAAAAAATTAAAAGCACATAATTTTACTTAAACTTAAATTAAATTAAATGAAAATGAACACTGAAAAATAAAAATAAAAGCTAATTTAAAATATTAATAAATACTATAATAGTATAAAATTAACATTAAAATAAGTAGTAAACTTAGTGTTATTTTAGTATCATTGATATACTATTATAGTTTGTTAATATTTTGAATTTCACTTTATTTTTAGTTCAATTATAAGTAATTTTATTTTGTGTTTTTGTCATTTATTTAAATATGTATTTACTGGTTTTAATTTATTTTGTTTTAGTTATTTTAGAACACAAGTTAAACTAAACTATTCAAGTGAAACTAAATGAAAATGAGAAATGTTTCCTTATATAATTATAATTAATTAATTTAATAATAAATTAAAACTAAATAGACTTTTTAAAAAGCACAAAAATATTACTAAAACAAACTAAAATTAAAATGAAAACCGAAAATGTGAAAATAAAAGCTAATTCAAAATATTAATAAAAACTAGAAACAATACTAAAATAACACTGCTAAAGACTAAACTCAGTAACTCTTATTTTAGTATCACTGATATTCTATTATATTTTTGTTAATATTCTGATTTAGATTTTTAAGTTTCAATTTAATTTTAGTTTTAATAATTTTATTGTGTATTTTTGTCATTTTTTATGTCTATATAGTTTTTCTATCCATCTAGTTTTAGTTATTTTAGTACTTCAAGATAAACTAAATGAAAAAGAGATTAAATAAAATAAAGATTTATACACACATATATGTATATATATATATATATATAACATTTTTAAAAAACATTTAATATTGAAAATGTTTAAATAGCTCAGCTATTATATATATATATATATACACATTTTTAAAAAAACATTTTCAATTTTATTTTATTTCGGTTAATGCTTATTTTGTTTCAAGTAAGAATTTTTTAATGGCTTTAATTTTACTTTTAGTTAATGATAATAAACCTGCTTAGTATCGTAAACTAATCTGACAATAAATACTGACAATAAAACCACAAAAAAATCCCACTGAGAACAAAACCAACACTTGACTGAAACACAAACAAGCTCTGAAAGAGAAAACTCTAAGTAACAGAATTTTCCTACACTAGAAACAACTCCAGTGACTTTCACTGCCTCGGGTTTCTCATGAGCTCTCCATGTCCTTCACATGCATCTCTGTGTTTTTCCTCTGCCATCAGCATGTGTGTTAAATAAGTCTAGAGTATCCACGTCAGACGCAGAACCCCTCTGGCTCCCTGAAGACCCCCCAGCCGGCCGCATGTGAATAAACAAAGACACAGCGGCTTCAGCAGCTCCTACGGTCCCCCATCATGCTCTCCTGGGGCTTGGCTCACAAACGCTCATCAAACAAACCAGAAGAAAACTGCTCCAGAGACGCAACAGAGATGTGTTTCTACTCTAAGAGTCCTGAGGAGAAATAAAAACAGACCTACAGTGAGAGTAGATGTGAAAATCAGCTCAACTCTCCGATTGATCTTATTGTCATCTAGAAGAAACAATTGAAGTATAATGTGTTCTTTGATTTGTTATGAGGCCCAAACTCAACTGTACCAGCTGATCACATTCTGAGACATTCTTAGTCTCTAATAAAAACAGTGCTGCTATCTAAAGTCTAATTTTGGATTATTTGACAATGTGGACATCATAAACCTCACAGTAACAAAATGGGAATGAGAAAATTGGAATTTTGGACAAGGTACTATGGTAATAGCATGTTTTAAACGTGTACCATGGTAATTTTATAGTATTTTGTAAGCAATACCATGTTTTTGAACATGTACCATGGCAATACTCTAGTATTTTGGGGGCAATACCATGTTTGTGAGCATACACCATGGTATTTTGGGAGCAACAGAGTGTTTTTGGACATGCACCATGGTAATACTATAGTATTTTGGAGGAAATACCATGCACAGGTGCCATGGCAATACTATAGTATTTTGGGGGCAATACCATGTTTTTGGACATGCACCATGGTAATACAACAGTAATTTGGGGGCAATACCATGTTTTTGGACATGCACCATGGTAATACAACAGTAATTTGGGGGCAATACCATGTTTTTGGACATGCACCATGGTAATACTATAGTGTTTGGGGGGGCAATACCATGTTTTTGGACATGCACCATGGTAATACTATAGTATTTTGGGGGCAATACTATGTTTTTGGACATGCACCATGGTAATACTATAGTGTTTGGGGGGCAATACCATGTTTTTGGACATGCACCATGGTAATACAACAGTAATTTGGGGGCAATACCATGTTTTTGGACATGCACCATGGCAATACTATAGTATTTTGGAGGAAATACCATGCACAGGTGCCATGGCAATACTATAGTATTTTGGAGGAAATACCATGCACAGGTGCCATGGCAATACTATAGTATTTTGGGGGAAATGCTATGTTTTTTGGACAGGTGCCATGGCAATATTATAGTATTTTGGGGGCAATACCATGTTTTTGGACATGCACTAAGGCAAAATGATAGAATTTGGGAGGTAGAGATTTCTATTGTAAAAGTCCTGAGGACAAATAAAAACAGACCTACAGTGAGAGTAGATGTGGATATCAGCTCAACTCTCCCATTGATCTCACTGTCGTCTAGAAGAAACACAATCATGTGTTCTTTGATTTATTATGAGGCCCAACTGGCGAGTACAGTAGCCACATTCTTAGACATGACTGAGCACTGAAACCAAAGCCGCCAGATATTGGTGCATTTGGCACAGAAACGTCCCGTTTTTGAAACAAACGTTGCGGTTCTTCTCACGCAGACAGC
The DNA here is from genome assembly GCA_021397915.2 of Tor tambroides. Lineage (NCBI taxonomy): Eukaryota > Metazoa > Chordata > Actinopteri > Cypriniformes > Cyprinidae > Tor > Tor tambroides. The sequence continues at coordinate 5,236 of JAFVLL020027284.1, forward strand.
GCCATCACAAACAGGCTTTTCAAACCAGCCTTCAGACACCCTGCCAAAACTCTCCCTACTATTTCCTGTCACCTCAGAATGATCCGCTCCGCCGACGTCTTTTCCATACGAATACTTCCTGCGAGGATATTTTCATATTTTCACACGACCCCGAACACTAGCGCCCACAAAGCACATCTGTTCACGTCTACCGATCAGAGACCGGTTTGTGTTTATCTGCACAGGTTTACCAAACAGAGTCTGGATCAAACTAGAAACTCCAGAAGGATGAATAAACACAGGAAACTTACTTTGTCTCGAATAAAAACAGCTGTCTAAAGTCTCATTTAAAAGTCTAATTTTGGATTGCTTGACATTTGGACATTATAAGCATCACGGCAACAAACTGGGAATCAAACTAAGTGTAAAAGTGTCTCTACCAACTAAAAATTGAATGGTCTAATGGACATGGCACTATGGCAATACTATAGTATTTTGGACATATACCATGTTTTTGGACATGTACCATGGCAATACTTTAGTATTTTGGGGGCAATGCCATGTTTTTGGGCATGCACCATCACAATAATATAGTATTTTGGGGGCAATATGTTTTGGACATGTATCATGGCAATACTATAGTATACTGGGAGTTATACCATGGCAATACTATACATATACCAAGGCAATACTATAGTATTTTGGGGGCTATGCCATGTTTTGGACATGTATCATGACAATACTATAGTATTCTGGTAGTTATACCATGGCAATACTATACATATACCATGGCAATACTATAGTATTTTGGACAAGGTACTATAGCAATACTATGTCTTTGGACATGTACCATGACAATACTATAGTATTTTGGGGGCTATGCCATGTTTTGGACATGTATCATGGCAATACTATAGTATACTGGGAGTTATACCATGGCAATACTATACATATACCATGGCAATACTATAGTATTTTGGACAAGGTACTATAGCAATACTATGTCTTTGGACATGTACCATGACAATACTATAGTATTTTGGGGGCTATGCCATGTTTTGGACATGTATCATGGCAATACTATAGTATACTGGGAGTTATACCATGGCAATACTATACATATACCAAGGCAATACTATAGTATTTTGGGGGCTATGCCATGTTTTGGACATGTATCATGACAATACTATAGTATTCTGGTAGTTATACCATGGCAATACTATACATATACCATGGCAATACTATAGTATTTTGGACAAGGTACTATAGCAATACTATGTCTTTGGACATGTACCATGACAATACTATAGTATTTTGGGGGCTATGCCATGTTTTGGACATGTATCATGGCAATAATTATATACTGGGAGTTATACCATGGCAATACTATACATATACCATGGCACACATAGTATTTTGGACAAGGTACTAGCAATACTATGTTCTTTGGACATACCTATGACAATACTATAGTATTTTGGGGGCTATGCCATGTTTTGGACATGTATCATGGCAATACTATAGTATACTGGGAGTTATACCATGGCAATACTATACATATACCAAGGCAATACTATAGTATTTTGGGGGCTATGCTATGTTTTGGACATGTATCATGGCAATACTATAGTATTCTGGGAGTTATACCATGGCAATACTATACATATACCAAGGCAATACTATAGTATTTTGGGGGCTATGCCATGTTTTGGACATGTATCATGGCAATACTATAGTATTCTGGGAGTTATACCATGGCAATACTATACATATACCATGGCAATACTATAGTATTTTGGACAGGGTACTATAGCAATACTGTCTTTGGACATGCACCATGGCAATACTATAGTATTTTGAGGCCAATACCATGTTTTTGGACATGCACCATAGCAATACTATAGTATTTTGGAGAAGGTACTATACAAAAATGTAAACTAAAATAACAAAATGTTTATCTAAATAAGTGTCAAGGTGTTTTCACCAACTAAAAGTACCAAAATGTACTATGGTATTATCAAAGGTCTTCTGGACATATCAATACTTTGATTTTTTTTTTTCCTGGAAATGTACTTGCTGAATGCAGATTAGTCTGTAATAAAAACAGTCTGGTCTAGAGTTGTTATCTAAAGTCCACATGATAACTATTTTAATCAGTTTCAAGGAGGTTGATTGCAAACATGTTGCGTCCTTCTCACTACTGTAGTTTCTCTTATAATAGTAACAGGTCAAATGTGGGAAGCTGATATTTTATCTGTATAAAAAGGCAAACAGAAGGACATGGAGACGGTTTTTCTTGGCGTCCAGACCGAGAGAGGAGACTGACCTCAGAGGAAGTCTTTCAGACTTCTGATAGTCAAGACTAAACAGGCGTTCAGACTGACAGAGATTGAACTGTTAGGATGGGTTTGTACTGGACCAGTGTTTGGGAAACCCGTTGAAAACAGTCATTACTATGTTTGGAGACCCTAGTCATGCTGAAATAACACACTGTAGCTTTAAATATGCAGTACGGATGATGTAGAGGTTGTTAATTAGCATATTTGCATGTTTTGTTTGTAGAACAGAATAAACTGCAGAAAACCATCATTATTTTTGTCCAACAAATCCATAAATGCAGTGCAAATATTCTGACGGCATACAAACAAAAACTACACACTTAAAAATAAAAGTTTGCATTTGTGGTTCCATGAAGAACCTTGAACATCCATAGAACCTTTCCATTAAAAAACAAAAAAGTTGCTTATAGTAGGAAAAGGTTCTTTAAATTACTAAAATGCTCTTAAATCTAAGGGGGAACTGTTCACTAAAAGCTTCTTTAGGAAACTAAAAATGGCTCTTCTACAGCATTATTGCAAACACCCCCATTGAAAGCTTTGTTTTTAAGAGTGTAGAAGAACCTGTTTGGGTTCCCCAAAGAACCTAGCAGTGGTCAGTTCTTAAAAGAACCATTTTTTCTTAGTGTAAAGAACATTTGAATAATCTAAAGAACAGTTTTTGCAATAGAAAAGTTCCATGGATGTTAAAGGTTCTTCATGGAAGTGTATGACAAATGGATGTACCCCAAAAAAGACCGATATATACAATATTCAACAAGCTCTTTTCATTTTCACGTCTTCTATTTGCCTTCAGCCATGTCGGAATATAAATAGCCTCATTAAGTTCTTTGCTAATTAAGGGGGGGAAGAAGTAATTAATGATGACAATCATGAATAATGTATTACTATGCTAAAGAGATGCTGGTTAATCAGTGGCTGGAAAATGACAATCGTTATTTAACCTCAAATTTTTGACATGCTCATATTACATCTGCATTTATTTCCCTCTAAAAACTGACCACACTGAGAATAACTGAACCTGAAAAGCACAGGCAGTAAAAGACTTTAACTTTAAGAGTTCTGGCCCTCAGGTGTTGATTTCAGGATCAAGACCCCGCAGACAAACTCAATCACAGCATCCATTAAGTCAACTTTTTCAAAGTGGATCATTTGTGAAGGAGTTAACCCCAACACTGCCCAGCAAATAAAATCCAATCAAGGACACAATCCCTCGGGATGAACCACAGACCCCACAGGAGGAAGATGAAGACGAGGACTAATTGAGCTCCAGAACGTTCCCACAGACCGACTTCTGCTTTTGCTCAATCCAGGTGTTTAGACCTGGAGAAAGCCCAGCTTCAGCCTGCCATTACGACATTCTCCTGACTAAACTCTTGGACAGGAGCCTAATATCACATCATAGATCACATCACATCACAGGACACTGCGGTCAATCGCGAGCCAAATCATCTCGTGCAGTTACATCAGCGGCATTATTAAATCAACCAGTTACAAACTGAATCAAAATTTAGATTGGAATGCTAAACCTAGAAACACATTAACTGAGCAAAACTCAGCAATAACTTGATTATTCTTGATTACTTCACAATTTGAACATTATAAACCTCATAGTAACAAAATGTGAATCAAAATAAGTGTAAACTAACTAAAAAGTGCCAAAAGTACCATGGTATTATTTTCTGGATATGGCATTATGGCAATACTACTTTTTTAGAATTTTAGATAAATAACTATGGCAATACCAGATTTCTGGACATGTATAATGGCAATACTATAGTATTTTTGGAAATACTATGGCAATACCATGTTTTTGGACATGTACTATGACAATACTGTAGTATTTTGGGGGCAATACCATGTTTTTGGACATGTACTATGGCAATGCTGTAGTATTTTGGACATACTATGACAAATACCATGATTTTTGTACATGTATCACTGCAATACTGCAGTATTTTGGACAAGTAACTATGGAAATACCATGTTTTTGGACATGTACTGTGGTGATAATATAATATTTTGTACAAAGTACAGTACTATGGCAATACCATATTTTTGGACATGTACCATGGCAATACTATAGTATTTTGGAAATAATATGACAATACCATGTTTTTAGACATGTACCATTGCACTATAGTATTTTGGAAATACTATGGCAATACCATGTTTTTGGACATGTACTACGATGATACTACAGTATTTTGGACAAGGTACTATGGCAATACCATGATTTTTGTCTTGAATTTTTGGACATGTACTATGGCAATACTGTAGTATTTTGGACATACTATGACAAATACCATGATTTTTGTACATGTATCACTGCAATACTGCAGTATTTTGGACAAGTAACTATGGCAATACCATGTTTTTGGACATATACCATGGCAATACTATAGCATTTTGGACACATACCAGGCTTTTGGACATATACCATGGCAATACTATAGTATTTTGGGGGCAATACCATGTTTTTGGACATGTACCATGCTAATACTGTAGTATTTTGGACATACTATGGCAAATACCATGATTTTTGTACATGTATCACAGCAACATTACAGTATTTTGGACAAGTACTGTAGCTATGGCAATACCATGTTTTTGGACATGTACCATGGTGATAGTTACTTGTCCAAAATACTGTATTATGGCAATACCATGTTTTTAGTATTTTTGACATACTATGGCAAATACCATAACTTTTGGACATGTACCATGGTTTTAGCATGACATTCATGGAGTACTATTTGCTATAGTACATATAAATCAATATCATGGTACTTATCAAAGTACCACTGTATTACCCAACTGATAGCATCACTTTACCACGGCACTGTCACAGTGAGTGACCAACTCAATACAGAAACAGCTGATCATATCAATCAATCATGAGGTGATGCACAAAAAGCCAAACTAGAGCAACACTGTCAAGACCCCCAAGCATCCTCATCATGGGTGGTCTTCTACGCTTTATAAGCGTCACTGACCTCTGCAGACACCTGTCTCAGGTATGAGCGCCGGTCCGGTTCTGTTGCGCGCCGCGCAGGTGAGTCCGGTTCCGCAGTAGCCCAGAGTCCAGTCCGGTCCGCCGCACAGCTCCAGCTCCAGCCGAGAGCACCGCTCGCAGCAGCCGCAGGGATCACGAACCAGAACCCGAACCGAACCGCACCCGAGCGCGCCCACGAGCGGGCACGAGCGGAGCGTGCACGGTGCGCATTCACGAGCCCCAATGACCCAAACACAGAAGCCCAGCAGACTGAAGAAAAACCACATCCAACTCTTCTGACACATTCTGAACTTCAGCAGAGTCTCAGATAAATCCCAAATCAGACTAGTGTTCAGCAAACTTCCCACTGACTTTCAGTTTTGCAGTCCTCGCTGAGAATGATACAAGTTTCCAGTGAGTGAAACGTGTTCGCAAAGCTGTTCCAGTGATGGTGATGATGGTGATGATGATGAAGATACTGTCCACTGAATCACTGACACTCAAAATGAGTCTCAAACACGCGTTACATGGAGAGAGATTTCAAAGCCACGCCCCCTGGCGATGATTGACGCGGAGCTCGTCCAATCACAAGCAGCGAACAGACAAACGCAGATGAATGAAGCATCGGTTACTTTCTTTGTTTATACGCACAGAAACACTGTTGCATTTAATTGCATTGCACTGTTTTATTCCTGCCCTTCTTCTGTATAATTCATTCTGACCAATTCTTTAAGTGAACTGAAATGTTACTCTTAAATTAAATTAATTAAATGTGAAAATTAAAAGCTAAAAGCTGAATATAGAAGCTTTCCATTGGTGTGTGGTTTGTTAGGATAGGACAATATTTGGCTGAGATACAACTATTTGAAAATCTGGAATCTGAGGGTGCAAAAAAATCTAAATATTGAGAAA
>JAFVLL020027285.1:0-16224 GCA_021397915.2 Tor tambroides
CAAACCACTAACAGGTCGAGTTTAAGCTACCAAGCATGCACTGCTTCCATAGTTACACTGTCCTAATGGATACTTTACCAAATGTGACCCTTTAGTGTGTCAAAGGTTAAAGAGCAAAACACAGGATGCCGATGTTCTTGCCTACAACAGGATTCACTCTGTGCCAAGTTGTCTTTTATATATATATATATTTTTTTTTTTATTGTTGACTTGAAGACCAAACAACCTGATGGATAATCAATCCAAGCATATTATCCATTTGATTTAATGTTATCAGACCAAACATTGCCTCACGCTATGGATTTTGGATACCAGGATGTTGCATGTTCAAAGTCAAAATAGTACACTGTTATGTTTGTCATTTACTAAAACATTATAAGTCATATTTCGGTACTTGCATTAAAGCAATGTCCACAGTGGTGGTGCTATGGACATGCCTGTATGTTTCAGTGTCTTTGTGTGTTTAAAAGTGTACCAGATTCAGTTGTGTGTGTGCATGTCTGCTTGTAGTTCTTGAAATCTTATCATGTAATGTGTTTATGTGCACTATATCCACAAGCCTGTGTGTGTTCATGTGTGTCTGCCGTTCACTGTACATCTGTCTCTAAATAATGATTGGTACTGTAGATTGATTGTAAAGAAAAACAATTTTAAAATGTCAAATTGAATTTTATTAAAAAATAAAATGTAATTACAAAAATCAGGCAGCTGCAGCTTTGTATCCTAGACTTCAAATTTATTCAGCAGTGCTATTTCTTATTTTTACTCCTTTACTATTCACATTAATATCAAAATATAAACACACATCTATTAATGTGACTCAGGCAGCTGAAATCCCAAAGCATATTAACAGATTTGAGCTTCAAAATATCGTTTTTCAACATCAAAATTTCATTTTAAAATGTATATAAAGATATACGCTGAAAATTATATTTTTACACAAAGACAGGTTATTTTTCAATATTTTAAATAGCCTACAAACTATATTGAAGTTCATTCAAACAGTTTTGCAGTGACAAAAAAAAATTTAAAGTACAAATTCCATGTAGTCCCTCAATTAATGGATATAATACATGTGTAATAATTATGAATTAGAAAACACTTATGTCACACTTTGATATGTCATCTACTAAATAAATTTATCATTAACAATTATTAAACAATCATAAACAATTTAGACTGACAATAGTCCTAAAATGTCCTGCAAGTAGTATTCTAGTGCTTGCATTATACCAAACTGACATACTGACAAAAGAGTCACTTTGTAAACTATTTGGCGCATAACAAAGACATAAGCCAAGTGTGTAAACTAGTGCATTCTTCTGCAAATTTTAAATGAAAAATTACCATGCACTGTTGTGTGTTGTATACAACAAATAAATGAAGAGTTCAGTAAACACAGGCGGCTTGTAATTGCGTGTTCATAGATCAAGATTTCGTAAATTGTCAAAGACGCCCCCTGCTGGCAGTTAGGACACATTACTGGTACACTCCTTACTGCATATATGCGGGAGGTATTTTATGTTGACTATTATTATTTATAATTTATTTTAATAAATTGTTTTTAAACAGTATACAGTTGCTGTTGGCTCATTCATCGCACTGTAACTAGATCAAGTCAAGTGTGCCCTTTGTCTACTGCACATTTTACACATTGTAAGTCATATGGGTAGAAAGTAAATTTGCATACTATGCACAATATGCATACAGCATACATAAATTAGTAGTATGCTATTCCAAACTTAGAATATGTCAAATGTGAGAAAAGACCCCAGTGCAATGATTCAAGACAGCTGGAAATGATAATTATCCATTACTCATTTCCTGTCTGGAAATACAAGCCAGTTTTTACATTTCATCAGGATATAATCATGTAGCATACAGTGGGGTTCAAAAGTCCACTTGTGAAAATGTTTCTATTTTGCAATGTTCTGCTTTAATACAGGTTTGTTTGTTTCCATTACAGATTATATTTAAAGCATAACAATTTTAGTAAAAAATGATCACAAATAACACACTTGATCGCTATTTTGAATCCTTGATTTTCACTCTATATTTTCCACTGTATATCAGACAATAAATATTATTATAGAATCGTATCAGATAGGTTTTGGTAAACAATTTATTCTCAAAATTAGAAAAGCTGATATAAAGTTAACTTAATACATTTTAACTGTTTTCAGTGTGCCTAATAATGACTCTTAAGTGCAATGATTACGTCATTGTTTTCTGATGGACATTTCCATCTTTTGGTTCATTCCTCCATGTTCTTGCCCTTTTTGCTCACTTTCACATACACCGTTGTGAGTATGACAGCTGTCACCAAGATCAGTCCACTGGTCACCAGGTATGCTATGGGCAGGAAGTAATTCTGCCCACCAAACCAGGTCGCCATTGAGATCACCAGCTCCTTCCGACCTCTAAAGGGCTCGACAGGAAAATCTGGAGTTATTGGTCAAGGCAAAACCTAGTTACAGGAAAACAAAAAAAAACAAAAACAAATGTAACTGATAAACATAATCTCCTAAAGAGATTTTTTTTTTTTTTTTCACCCAAAAATAAAAATTCTGTCATCATTTACTTACTCTTGTTGTTCCAACCCTGTGTGACGTTTTCTCTGCAATATGTAAAGAAGATATTATAAAAAATGTCTAATTTTTTTTTTTTTTTTTCATGCATTATAAGACAATGGTCACCAAAACTGTTTGGTTACCATAACAACATACTTCAAAACATTTTGTGTTCTTCAGAGTAAAGTAAGTCATAGAGGTTTAAAATTACATGAAAGTGAGTTAAAGATAACAGAATTGTAATTTTTTTGAGGAACCATCCCTTTAAACAAAAAAAGTCACATTGTGACTATGTAAATTTTTCAGCAGCTGTTTAAATAGGTTTTGTCACCAAACTGAAAGCCTGTCAGTGCTGCTGAACAATTTCCTTCCATTTACAACCAATTCTGTTCTCCATCAAGCAAGGACACTGTAATTTATAGAGAGGGTGTAGTTGCCGACAGGCAGGCCTTCAGTGAAAGGCCCTTAAGCACGATTGAGAAACCCATAAAGCTTTTTAAAATTAGGGAAGGCCGCCTCTCTCATCCAAACAATCAGGTCATCATTTATAAAGCCATTGTTGTTGGAGTCTGTGTCATCCAGCTCATAAACTGGACGCTGCCAATACAAGGGCCTAGTCGTGCCTGAGAACAAACAGAGAGACAACAATGAGAAAAACTGACACATATGTTCATAAACGTGTGGTGTATGGTGTGTAGCCTACCTTCAAAGGCTTGTTGGACAGTGAATGTGTTGTTGGTTGGAGGGTTACGGAACTTGACGTTTTTGTCCGTGTACCAAGCGATGCCCTTCCTGTAGAGTGGAACTTGTATTTCTGGCCCATCCGTTGGATTATACATCACTGTTAATGAGTCTAAAATATATATATATATATATATATATATATATATATATACAGTGCCCTCCAAAAGTATTGGAACAGTAAAGAAAAAATTGCTCTGTTGGCTGTGGAGTCAAGACATTTACAAATATGATTAAAAGATTAATATGAGACAAAACTACAGAATGTCACATTTTATTATTGGCTGATTCAACACATAGATGTTTTACCAACTAAGAAGTTCAGCACTTTTAGAGTTTCATCCCCCTATCTAATGTGAGCATAAGTATTGGAACAGGTGCCTCACAGGCCTTTCTAAGTGATCAGCTGTGTCCTGTTGCATTAATTCTTCAGGTATTAAAAGCAGGGAATGTGTTGTATCAGTTATATCCATTACTTCTGTATTCTGAATCTTGCATTCATTGATGACACACACAAACCAAGATGAAGATGAGGGAGCTGACTTTGAGAGAAAAGCAAGCAATTTGGATGCTAAAAGAAAAGAAGAAGTCAATTAGAGCTATAGCAAAAACAAAGGGTATGGAGAAATCAAGAGTTTGGAAACCACCAGCGACACCAGCAACCAACAACGACCTGATCGGCTGAGAAAACAACAGTAGTTGATGACAGACAAATCATAAAAGCTGTGAAAATGAACCCTAAAAGACGTGTCTGTAAACAACTTCCAGAAAGCTGGGGTGATGCTCTGACAATCTACTGTCCTCAGGAGACTCTGACTCAGAATTACAGATGCTACACAGCAAGATGCAAACCTCTGACCAGCACCAAAAATAGAAAGGCAAGATTAGAGTTTGCAAAAATCACAAAGGTGAGCCAGAAGAGTTTTGAACCAGGACATGGACCGATGAGACAAAGATGAACCTTTATCTAAGTGATGGGAAAGCAAAAATGTGGAGAAAAAAAGGGAATGAATTTGGAAGGGTACAAAACCATCTTGCCTACCAATATTCAAGAAAATGCCACCAGATTCATTGGGCAAGTCACCGTATCAGGACAATGACCCAAAACACCCTGCCAGTTCAGTCAAGGAATTTATAAGTGGGCAAAGAAATTGAAAGTCTTAGATTGCCCAAGTCAATCTCCAGATTTAAATCTGATTGAAAATTAATTTCACCAGCTGGAGAGGAGAGTAAAGGCAAAAACTCCCCAAAACAAGCAACAATTGGAATTGGCTGCATTAAAGGCTGGGAAAAGTATTTCAAAGGATGAGACCAAGAGTCTGGTGATGTCTATGGGTCACAGACTCTCACTGCTGTGATTAGCGCAGGGATCTGCACCAAATAGCTTTTAATCTTTATATCTGCCTTATGTTCAACTGTCCCAATACTTATGCTCACATCAATGAGTGGGATGAACTCTAAAAGTGCTGTTCTTTTTATTTGGTAAAACATGTATGTATTGAAACAGCTAATAATAAAATGTGACATTCTGTAGTTTTGTCTCATATTCATCTTTTTATCATATGTTCAAATGTCTTGACTCCACAGCCAACAGAGCAATTTTGTCTTTACTGTTCCAATACTTATGGAGGGCACTGTGTATATATATATATATATATATACATATATAGTCAAACCAAAAATTATTCAGACACCAGATATAATCTTTTTTTTACTAGTGGGTGCAGGACACTATATTTCATTGATGTAAGTGAGGATAGCAAAATAAACTGTGACATATTATATGGTAGTTGACTATCAGTAAAATTGATAATAATTTGGGACCAAAAATTATTCAGACATCTGACCTGACCATGTTTTGCTACTTTCTTTAGCCCTAATTGCTAATGTGACCTTTTTACACCACCCACTGAACAAAATTAAGCATTGCTTGGTAATTGGTTGACCTAAATTGGTAATATTATCTAACTGTGTACTTAAATTTAACAGCACACAGCTATTCAACCTAATTCATTACTTCTATCAAAGTTATCTGACAATATCAAGATGAATTTATTCTGACACAGTTTAACTCATGAGTTCTTGTCATATTTTATTACCATTTTCTAAACTTTAGCGAATAAACTGTGATAATGTGAGAAATGTTGAAGATGTCCATATATATAAGCACAAACAGCGATTAAAAGGGACGGCATATTGGCATAGCCTAATTGTAACATGGGTCTTACCATTGAACATGCTGTTGGCCACGGCAACGCAGGGGGCGTGGGCAATAACAACATCTTGAATGTGATAACAGCGCTACTAATGTGAAGCGTAGTGAGAGATCAAATAAAGACAGACGTTATTTTAATCAGTGAGTGGGAGGGATGAGGAAAGAGCGTGAAAAAGGAGTGAAACAGAAGGGGAGTGAAAGAGACGTCGAGCACCTTCAGGTTGTTCTTCCTCCCCACCATCTGTGCATCATCGCGGGAGTCCATGTACCTCCGCAGGTTCTGATGGAAGTTCCTCAGACCGTAGTAAAAGAATACATCGCCCTGAGGGAGACAGCGCGCGCTCAGACGAACTACTACATCATGTTGAAAGGAAACACGTTGATGACAAATTATGAGGTTCACAAGGTTGTCTCGTTTAAATTAGGCAACAGACTTTTTTTAATGACTTTAATCTAGGACGTCTTCTCTTTTTATAAAAGGCTGTGTTTTAAATGGTATAAAAACTGATGCATACAAACTTGCCATAGAAAATTACAGGTCCTTCTCAAAAAATTAGCATATTGTGATAAAGTTCATTATTTTCTGTAATGTACTGATAAACATTAGACTTTCATATAGTTTAGATTCATTACACACAACTTCAGTGTCTGGCTCTTTATTGTTTTAATATTGATGATTTTGGCATACAGCTCATGAAAACCCAAATTCCTATTCAAAAAATTAGCATATTTCATCCGACCAATAAAAGAAAAGGCTTTAATACAAAAAAAGTCAACCTTCAAATAATTATGTTCAGTTATGCACTCAATACTTGGAATGTGGAATCCTTTGCAGAAAATGACTGCTTCAATGCGGCGTGGCATGGAGGCAACGCTCCGTGGCACTGCTGAGGTGCCATGGAGGCCCAGGATGCTTTTCGATAGCGCCTTGCCGTCCAGAGTGGTCTTGCGCTGTTTTCTTCTTCACATCCCACAGATTTCCACTCGTCGTATTATGCCACTGAGCATGTACATGGTCAGTACATTTAAATAGCACTGTATACAATCATGCTGAAAAATGAAATTTCATCCCATAAAAGCTTTCAGCAGGATGGAAAGATGGAGTGGGCCCAAAATCTCCCTGATAGCTGGCTGCAGCTTGACGCCTGATAAAACACTTCAGTGGACCCCAACACCCAGCAAGCGAGCATGGGCACCCCAGACATGACTGTGGGTACCCTGACACTCACTTCGTGGCTCTGTTTCCTCCTCCCCAGTCTTCCTCCAGCACTCTGATTTCGACGATTGGCGGGGCCTATTATCCGTCACTTTGGACCACTGACCCAGTGCTGGCACGCACACGCTGTGGCACGGTGGCTCGGGATGCTTCTACCCAGACTCAAACCGCTGCCGCAGGTCCCCCAAGGCCTGGTCGCCCACAACCTTCGCTATGTATTTTTTTTTCGCCACACTTTTCCTCTCCACAGACCTCCACTGATACAGCACTCTCTGGAACAGCCTATTTGTTCAGAAATTTCTCTGTGTCTTACTTTCTGGGTGTTAGTGATGCCTTCTGCCAGTAGGTTGCAGTCTTACCTTATGATTGCAGTTTTGAGTAATGAACCAGGCTGGAGCGCAAAGTCTTCAGAATCTTTTGCAGGGTGTTTAGAGTTAATAGTTGATTCAGATTAGGTTAATAAGCCATGAGAACCTTTTCATGATATGCTAATTTTTTGAGATAGGAATTTTGGGTTTTCATGAGCTGTATGCCAAAATCATCAATATTAAAACAATAAAAGGCTTGAACTACTTCAGTTGTGTGTAATGAATCTAAAATATATGAAAGTCTAATGTTTATCAGTACATTACAGAAAATAATGAACTTTATCACAATATGCTAATTTTTTGAGAAGGACCTGTATTGGTGGAAATCGTTTATGCGAAAACTACAATGGACATCTATTGGGTAGAATACAGCTCTTATTTAAGAGCTTATGTATTCAATAATAAAACAAACATTATCAATGTTAAAACAGTTGTGCTGCTTAATATTTTTGTGGAAACCATGACACTTTTTTTTTTTTCAGAATTATGCAGTTATGCCCTGCCACTTTCATGAATAGAAAGTTGGGGGAAAAAAAACATTTTTTAAAATAAAAATGTTTAGTAACATAGAAGTCTTTGTCACTTTTGAAAATTAAGTTTATCTTTGCTGAATAAAAATATTAATTTCTTTTAAAAATAAAATCTTGACCCAAAACTTTTGAAAGGTATTGTATACAGTCAGACCCACCGGAAAGGTTTTTGGAACGTAGAAGCTGACTGTGCATGTGCAGGCTGTTCTGGAGGCGATGGCATGCTTCCTCAAATTGAAACACCATTCACATGTTCCATCATTGGTGTAGTCCACCTATGCTGGGGAAAAACACAAAAAAACAAAAAAAACAATATGAATGTAAAATGTGACTGGTTGAAGTCGTGGCAACACATACTCCAACATGTTGAGCTGAGTCCCTCAGTCATTCTATAATTCATTTATGAGTTATTCTATAATTAAGATATTTCACATCAGGAATAAAGTGTAAAAACAACATGATTTCCCAATTAAACAACTATTGATTTCAATTTAGGCCTATTTTCATCAGTGTAACAATTTTGATATAAAAAGTAATATATATACACACACACATATATATATATATATATATATATATATATATGAAGAGTTCATTTGCAAAAACAGATAACTCATTTTTAACAATTCTCAGAAATTATGTTTTTTCATCGTGCATTCCAATTAATCTCAATCAAACTGAAGTTGGGTTATTTTGACTAAAAAAATTACTAAAAAAACTGCTAACTAACACAATAAAACATGATAAGATAATAAAAAACATGATTTTTGAAAATTTAAAAAAATTGAGTTATCCGTTTTTGCAAATAAACTCTTCATATATATATATATATACACACACACACACACACACACACACACACACATACAGGCTATTTCTTATTATCTTTTGTATTTTTATAAAGAATGTTTAAAAAGAAAGTTCATAAAAAGTTCACCCCAAAGCTATGACATTCTGGGCTGCGTTTCCTAAAAGCATTGTAAGCTTAAGTACATCAAAGACCCATTGAAACCAATGGAACTTACGATGCTTTTGGGAAACGCAAACCTGGTCTCTACATATGGCTTACCTAGCAAGCAGTGCTAATAACAAACAATACAAATGACTCATGGTCCATTGTAGTGAGTCAGCTACTTAAATTAAACAATTAAATCAAATTATTTAAGTTGCAATGGCTTTGGTCTTTATCAGTGTATTATTAACAGTTTGGCTTTTGACCACCAGCCTTGATGAAAAATATAATAGTAGCGAAACCAAGATGTTAAATGTATCAAATTACATATGTTAGGTCTATTACAAGTAAAAATAGCAAAATAACTTGACCAACACACGTTAAGAACACATTAAGTTCACTCTCTGATGGATTTGTGTGTTGCGTCGAGTTGTTTTCCACAAAGGAACACATCTTCCTGGTCTATTTCTCCACTTCCTGCTGTCTTGCAAACTGGCACATGATAAAAACATGTCTAACCTTCAGTTCATATGTGTTCTCAACAGTGATGAGGAGTCATATGCCCAGTAACAAGCACACAAGAGAGAGGATGTAGAAGGTTGGCAGCACGGTCTGTGCCATGAGAGATGGAGACCAAGCAGGTAACCTCTGCTGTTTAAACGCCGAGTTATCCGGACGCCTCGACAGTGGCCCTGTACCTGCCTGCTTCTTCCCATCTCAGATTCTCTAGAACTAATAATAAAACAACTTCAAATAAGCAAGTGTTTTCTTTAACTGCCACCGAAGGAAGTTTTCCCAGTTCCCAGTGTGACTGAACCTTTGAACCTGAAGTGACTGTTACTTAACTACAACCACTCCACCTTATACACACACACAGAGCTGTTCTCCCTGTCCTTAGCTCTGACTGTTAAACTTCCCCAGTGCTCCACACATTCTTTTCCATCAGAACGGAGTCTCTCCTCATTCCTGGACTCTGCCGTAATGTGTGGGAGCAGCATCTGGGTGAATGTGTGTGTGCTTGGTGCCTGAGTTTGTGTGTTGCCACAGAATATTGCAAGCAGTAGGCCTGTATCCGCAATAAAGTATCAACAGTCTATCATGGGAGGGGCTCATGGTGTACAAGACAAAAAAAGGACAAATGTTTTTGACCAATCAGATTTTTTTTATTTATAATCCTAAAAAACATTCACACAAATTTTTTTTTCTTGCAGCAGACATATGGCACTACAATACATTGCAATAGCTCTATTACACATTGAACAAGTAAATGAACATGAATGTGTAAATAACAGAGAACAGAGTATCTGTTTAAAAAAGTCCTATTTTAACTGTTCCTGCCCTGCAGCTCTGAATTAGACCATGGTCCATCATTTTCAGCAAGTCTCCTTTCACCTGAAACAAAAACAAAAAATAATTCTAGCTATTTTTTTTTTTCATTTGTCACAAAATAGTTAAAATTTAAGGTGATTTAAATCAAAATGAAGTTTAGTTTTTCAGATATGAACATTTAAAAGTTAGTCTTTCTTTTCCTGGAAAATTGACAAAAAATTATATTCTTGTGCACACGACTAACAACAACAGCAAATGGCAAAACATATTTTTCCTTGATGAAACTAGTATTGAGTATTGTGTTTTAAAAAAAAACAAAAAGACAAAAGTCCAAGTCATTCAATATGTCCCGTTTCAACAAGAAACATGATGACACGGGACAGAAACTGTATTCAGTGTTGTCACCATCATCCATAATTTTGGCAAAATCTACATTAGATCTCAATACATTATTAGATCATTACATATTCATTGCTATCAGGATTACAATTCTTTAAAAATGTCTTTGCAATTCAATTATAAACAAGTCTGTCCCATCTGAAAGCAGCACATATCAATGTTACCTCTGGTATATCCACCATTCTCCTGTGCTTCTGGTCTCGGTAGTTCCAGTCCAGAACAAGATATCTTAGTCCTTGTGTAGTCAAACCCTCTAGAGCACAAGCATCACAAGTCAAGTCAAGCAATAAAAAAAAAACTTGTAAAAGTTGGTTAAAATAACAGATTTTCAAGAAAAGTGCATCAAAGCAAACCTTTCTCTAACAGAGCACAAATTCTCCCAGGAGTTCCAACAGCAATATGGGTCACACTTTTACTCAGTAACTTTATCTGTTCATCCACCTTGATGTGTTTTGCGAACAGCTTCAGCACTTTAGCTTGTCCTTTGAACGCTATCAGCTGCCTTAAACACAAAGAGAGGGGAAAAAAGTCTAACGGTTGAGAAGGCAACGCTGTATTATTCAAAAAAGGACATCTGAGACTCACTTAATGAGATCAATCGTCCTTAGAGCAGATCCGCAAATGATGAGCAACACCACTGATCGGGTCTGGGTGTGCTGCTTCTGTATTTTTGCCCACTTTGGACAAACTGAAAAATATTAAGTAAAAAAAATAAATAAAAATCTTAAGCCAAACCTATAAGAAAACAAATGTCATACATTAATATTAGAGTTGTTGATTAATGTGTTAATTACCAAAAAAACAAAATTTACTCATTTTGCAAAAAATAATGCAATAAAACACAATTACACAATAATGAAGCCCTCTGAGTTGTCTGTAAAATATCATTTAAAAGTTTGAGGTCAGACAGATTCTTCTGAACGAAATAATTACTTTTATTCAGCAAGATTAAATTAAATTGATCATAAACGACAGTAAAATAAATAAATGCTGTTCATCTGAATTTGCTATTCATGAACGATTCCTGAAAAAATTGATCACAGTTTCCACAAAAATATTAAATGCATAGTTCATTCAAAACTGAAAAATCTGTCATCATTTACTCACAATCAAGATGCCCCAAACCTGTCTGAGTCTCTTTCGACAGTTGAACATAAAAGAAGACGAGAAAAAAAATCTATGGAATTCAATGGCTAACCAGAAACAGTTTGAAAACATTCATCAAAATATCTTCTTTTGTTTTCAACAAAGTGAGTAAATAATGACAGAATTTTCAGTTTTGTTTGAATTATCCCATCTATAACATTGACAGCATTGATCAACATTGATAATAATAAGAAATGTTGATTACACTTTATTTTGTCATGTGTCATATGACATGGAGGACTGGAGTATTATCTGCTGGAAATTCAGCTTTGTCAATACAGGAATAAATTACACTTAAAACATCATTATTATTATTATTATTATTATTAATAACAATATTTGTGTACTAGTATATTTTTAATCAAATAAATGTAGTCTTCTTGCACATAAGAAACTTCTTTCAAAAACACTGACTCCAAACTTTTTAATGTAGGTGTAAATTCTGCAAAAAGGAAATCTCTGTGTATACTCAAAATGACAGTCAAGATGCTCCTGGTTGGACTTTTTTTTTTTTTTTGGAGGGGGGGACAGAAACTGAAACAGTGCATAAAAAGGCATTTCACCTTCTTTGAGGTAGGAAGAGAAGCTATGTGTAAGGTCATTAGAGCTGAGGAAACAAGACTCTGAAACAGAAAAGACGACAAACAAAATCAACTTCCTTATTCAGATTCAAATGAAACCACACACAAACATGCATTAATCGACCCACCGCTTAGCGTCAGTTCCTCCTGCTCAATAACAGAGCGGGTCTGGCTGTGGTGACTCTTCAAAAGGCTCATAAGGTCAGCTGGAGAGCCCGGCACAGGCTCTGAGCTCGTCAGCACATCTGTGATAGTTTTCTTCTTCTAAAGACAAAGGAGAATTATGCAACGATAGCATGTTTTACAGCACATACATCAGGGGCAGAGACAGTGACTAGAAAAGGAATGAATGAATTCAGATAAGCTTTGTCCTCTAATATAATTCAAGAGGCGAGTTTCTCTACATAGTAAATGTTAACCAAAATGAGAAATGAGTAGTCAAATTATGTTTAGTCAAATCAAAGCATTTCTGAAGAAAGTTTGCTCTTTTTATCATGTCTTTTTGTCCCTTTTTATCAAGCATAAAGTGAAAACTATTGTGAAGCAGCATACTGAACTGAGCAAAAGAGTTTGACATCTACAGTAACATTAACCGACATGTGAATCATAATTCTCACCTTTCTTCTCTTCTTGTTTTTGTTGGACTCCTTATCGCCCTTTTCCTCTGATCTTTCCTGTGTGATGAAACATTCTTTCTGCAGGGAAAGTAAGACACTCTTTACTTAAAGATGCCCTGGTTCTGTTTTTGCTCACAAGACCTTTTGTCTCAAAGACATCTCTTTGATGAAAAACTTAAATGCCTGAACCCAAGAAAAAAATGACTCACAAAGTCTACATGTTTTGAAGTGCCACATTATGCTCATTTACAACTTCATAATTTTATTTTTGGGGTCTGTTAGAATACATTTACATGATTTAAAGTTCAAAAAACACATTGTTTTTCTCAGTTTCGGTCTCTTTAAAGCCTGTCTTTCTGAAATATCCAGTCTGCTCTAATTGGTCAGCTGGCCCATTTTGTTGTGGTTGGTCAACTGCATAGAGCTTTAGTGCTTGACAAAGTGAGCGCTTCTTATTTGAACATACTTTGGGGACTTTTCATTTGGCAATAAGCTCCATTTGCAGCCTAAAACCAAAACCATTTTAAGCAAGCTTGAATTTTGAATCTTTAACTCATGTGTCATTTCTGTCACTCTAGTATCACTAAACAGAATTGCAAAAATGTATTATTATTATTTGCATATCTGTCAAGAACAAAATGGAAAGCTCTACCCCAAACCAATGCCACTGGTTAAGCCACACTTTTTCAGTGGCTTTGATTTCGGAATTTTCCCATTCATTTTTCCTATTGGGATTTTTTTAAAAGTCACTGTTAAAGGGGTTATAAGCCATAAACTACTGTACCAACCAACTAGGAGGTAAATCAAAACATTACAAACTCATCTGAAAATAAGTGTACTTAACGGCTATTATGAGGGAAAGAACTACAATTGCAACTGACAGTCAAATTAAAAACAAAATATAAAATGCAAGTTTAATGCAAAATATGCATATATACAAATATTTAAGTAGTATGAGAGCACAAGGAGACTGACACGATTATGTAATTCAAAGTGCTTCACATGAGTGGCTTTCTTTTGGCTAAGTTATTGTTCACATTTAATTCTCCTATGGAGAAAATTAATGAGATTTTTACTTCTGGAATCCAACTATCACACACTATTCTGACAGAAAATATTTTTGAATGGCTTCACAGTCATCACCACCAGTAAATCTGTTTGTATTACCTTAACTGTTTTCTTCCTCTTCTTTTTCTTGGTGTTGTCTTGAACCTGTTTTTCACCCTTCCTTTTCTTTGATGTAGATTTCTTTGGTTGTTCTTCTGCAAGTGGCTGTGTGTCCTCCTCTACCCCTGACACACCTGTGAGAAAGTAAAGTTTGCAAATAAATGAAAACTGATTGAAGACCACAAAAACATCACAATGTATATTAACAACACCAAATTAATATAAGAACTAACCAGAGCTGAGTTATGTAATCAGATTCCAAAAATTAAGTACTTGCAATTAGATTAAATTACATTTTAAAATACTCATAATCAGACTACAGTTATTTTTTATTGATTACATGATTACATATTATTCGTACAATAACAATAAATTATTTATAATTTATTAATTCTCCCTAATTCCTCTTTTTCATCTTTTAAATGTTCCTTTCTAAAATAGCCTAACGCTTATATACACTCAGAAAGTCCTCCGGTTTTGTGGATATTCATTCATATTTGACCAATGGACAAAAAGCATTTCAGCATTTTACAAAAAGCATTTCAGGTTTAAGGAGTGTTTAAACATTTCATCAAGTACTGATAAACACATTATTTTTATTTAAATTATCACTCAGTGGGTTTACTTATTTAACCATGTATTACTGTCTTTGGAAGGATTTAGGCTAATTATACATGGGGCAACTTTGGGCAACGTTGCTGTCAACGGCCAACCGGGTGAGACACAGGGCCCACAACCAAGATTGAAATTTGTTACCCATTCTCAATGGGAAGTGGCCAAGAAACATTGCTCAGAAAAAGTTGTCTGGCAAAATTGCTCAACAAGTTGCCGTATGTATCATTAGCCTTCATCTTTCAAACACATTAAAATGCACAAATTCACGTTATTTCTTATTTACATGCAATGCAGGTATTCCCGAACTTTTTGGTCATCTGAACCTCTTTCAACTAATATATTTATACTAATATATTTAAATATTTCAATAATTAAGTACCACATTTGTATGTTTACAATTTTCTGACATTGGTTAATGTCACATTGATTTATGTTATTTTAAAATTATTTATTTTAATTTAACATTTTTATGATTTAATTAATTATTAGCTTTTCATTAAACCTACAAAGCCCATTTTGAGAAACCTTGATGTAATGTAATGGTTAATGCAATTCATGTTGTTAATAACAATGAAATATATTTCCTCACTCTTTGTATTTTTATATGAATATGGTACGAGATTATACTGTTTAAATCCATGTGATAAATGAGTTTGGTCAAAAGTAATCAAAAAGTAGTCTGATTATATATCACCTAAAATGTGTAACGTAACAGATTAAGTTACTAACTACATTTTTTGTCATGTAATTTGGAATTAGTAACGGACTACAATTTGTAAGTGATCTACCCAGTTCTGTAACTAAAATACAAAAATTAGGAACTGCAGTTATTTACATGGAAGAAAACTACATATCCCAAGATGCTCTGTGAGCAGGGTAAACACGTGTTTTGAGTAGTCTGAATCTAGTAAGAGATGTTTAGCCATAGATCTGTGAATACACAACTAACCAAGTTCCAAATGGTGCTCGTTTATTGACAGGAGTTTCATGTAAGTTACAGCTGAATTTTTAAAGATCTAACAGAACCTTTTTAGGAAGAATACTTTAGAGCACTACAAAGTGTGCACTGACAGAGCAGGCAGTTTAAAACCGACACGCGCAGAGCCAAAAAAAATAAATAAAAAAATACATGATACAAACAGTACGCTACAAAGTATATCTGAAATAAACAAAAGACTATGTAGTTTCACATAATGAACATGTTTGCTACCTGAATTGTCACCCTGCGTCCACCACTCGTCTCCCAAATCATCAGCCATGTCTCAAACCGCAATCGCATGCCTGGAGTTTGCGCACAGCAGATTCGCGTAGGCAGAAAAACTTCGCGAATCTACCGACAAAAACAAGAGTATTGAAAAAAAAACGACCGTCAAATAAAATGGTTTTCATAATACGACTTTTATATAATTTGAAGCAAAAAAAACATTCGAGTACTACTAAATATGTACTTTATTATTTTCAGTTATTTGATTGATTGTTGACTTGGGATTTTAATTTTCAACCCAAAATACGTCTAAAAGTAACCGAGACAGTGTGGTTTTTATTATTTATTTATTTTTGTGTAGTTTCATTACATGCGGTATTCAGATTAACCAAGTCTGAACCACTAGGCGGCGCTGAGTCCTATAAAATTATAATTATCACTCTGCAGGGTGTTTACTCTCTCTCTCTCTCTCTCTCTGAGTATGTGTGAATGCTGGACGGTGTAGTATCATTTAAAGTGTGTGTGTGTGTGTGTGTGTGTGTGTGTGTGTGTGTGTGTGTGTGTGTGTGTGTGT